>MU223728.1:299297-316122 GCA_018584345.1 Thuja plicata | reverse complement strand
GTGGTTACCTGTCGATCCCAGCCTTCCAGCTGTTCTCTGTTCTTCATTCTCTCTGCAAACTGTCATCAGTTGTTCTGCATGGTCGACACTCTGGTCACCTCTTTTCCCTCATGTCATTCTCTTTTCTATTTGGCTGTTATGACTTTTCAATGTTCTCTCCTATCGAAACGTCAACATATTTGACCATTTGACTGATCTATTTTTCCATTGCGTAGTCGCGAGCTGAAATGACCTTTTACATTTTTCTTTGTGACTGAGCGATGACCTGATCGTTGCGCTCCCGCAATGTCTTTTCCTGACTTGGCTTTTACCTCGCGACTGAGCGACGAGCTCAAGTCGAGCACCCGCTTTGCTTTTTCATGAGCTATGTTTTGTGCTGTGACTGAGCGATGAGCTCAAGTCGCACACTCGCACTGCATCTTCATTGACTGTTCCTTGCTCTGCGAGTCGGCGATGCACGTTAGTCGCGCACTCGCTGCACTTCTGGACGAACTGGAAATTCATTGGCGACCCTGCGACATAATCTGTCGCGCACTCGCAACTCTTTCTGACGAGCTGGCCCTATCTCGGTGACTAAGCGATATGATCAGTCGCACACTCGCTATGTTTCTACTCGATCTATTCCTTCCTTTGCGACTGAGCGATGAGCTCGAGTCGCGCTATCGCACTGTCTGGAGACGAGCTGCCTTTTCTTCCGCGACCGAGCGATGATCATCTATCGCACACTCGCTACGCGATTCCCCGAGCTGACCTTTTCCTTGTGACTGAGCGATGACCTCGCTGTCGCGTCCTCGCCATGCATTTTCACTAACTCTCAATTCACCTGCAACTTGGCGATGCATTGGGTGTCGCTCACTCGCACACCATGACTTAACTAATTGCCTTCGCGACTGAGCGATTGATCACCCATCGCGTTGTCGCACCGTGTTTGCTCTGACTATGAATTGACTCGAGATTGGGCGATGAGCTCCTCGTCGTGCACTCGCGCACTAACAGACTTAACACATAACTAGCTCGCGCGTGTGCGATGCATTCCTTTTGCTGCTCTCTGCTACTCCGCGACTGTGTGACTAAGCAAAACATGACTTGCTCGTTGAAAGGCTTGTATCAAAACTGTTTCAAAATATTGGGGCTAGGGTTTTGAGCTAAACCCTAGGGTGCTCTGCACCATTAAGACTTGAAGCTATACCAGATCTAAATATAAAATAGGTAACCCATGTATTGTACAATAGTTATGTTTAGTTCCTATTTTTGTTTTCCTTAGTTAGGTTTCCTTTCTGTGTCTTTCCTTTTTTTTTGTGAGTCACCTATTTAATGAGCTTTACGAAACCAGAGACTTGAGTTCCTTGCTTGGACATGTGAATGCCCAAGTCCCTAGATAGAGCCAACTATTGCCCTAATTTATTTCTACATATCTTTAGAGAGAAATATATGTTTTGTGCGTAGTTATGGTCTTAAAATCATTGTGTAAGTCTTAAGTCTAAGTCTAGTTTTTCCTTTAGGTGAGTAGACCTTTATTAGATTTTCCCAAATCAAATTCTCCTTTGTAAGTCAGGGAGTTTTATCTTAGATCATGTCATATTGGGTAGGTTAAGCTCTGAAATTTGATAGAAGTCATGATTCAGAGGTTTCTAACATTGATTCTATGTGATTTTGAAATATTTAGCTTTGATACTTCATTTTGTCACATTGGCGAAAAATTGGTTCTTAGCTTCTCGTTGGCAGATAACCACTTGTAGAGTGCATTTTTCATAGATGGAAATTTTAAAAGTATCAGCGGCCAGTGGAAGTTGGAAATAGATAATTTGGGGCTAGAAAGACTATTGCACTCAAAATGAATTCCTATGGAAAAGAGGAATGATCAAATGATGAAGAATCTAAGATAAAAGCTTATCAATGGAAAAGAGGAAAATAGCTTTTTCACTAATCCAACAGGCGGGTTTTGACTCATAGGATGCATTTTCTACCAAATTGTTATACGCAAGAATTCTTAAGAAAAATCAACCTGGGAGGTGACTTAAGGCATGAAGAAAGTAGATAAAACTATCACATATCATTTTTAGCATTGTAATAGGATAAAACTCCTCCTTGGTGGATTTCTGAGTAGGGAGTGCTCCAAAAGCATTTCTCCACCAATATACAAGTAGAAAATTAATTATCCTCTGCCCCTAGAAAATTACCATTATACTTATCCAAAGTGCAAAGATGTTTCCTAACGGCCCGTAGAGGTAAGGTAATTAATTCATATAAAGTCATTTTGCTTCATAAAAAAAATTTTCATAAATGCTTAAGTCTTTTCACTCATGTGGCATGGGAAGTCAGCCATTAACGGTAAAAAGTTGGAAGTTAAAAAATCAATGAAGTGTTATAAATAAGAATTACCATCTATTTGTTGAATTGCTTGAATTAAAACCCGTGGCGATAGTTGCTTCTTATTTTCATATTGCTAAGATAAATTCCTGGTTCTCAAATAAAATCATCAATGGCCACCATATTCATGGGATTTGATGGGTTGAACAGTATTGCGTTTGAATGGAACAAATTCACAGATACTTCTCTAAAGTTCTTTGACATGTAGAGCTTTGAGAATAGATTGAAGGCAGACATGATGTATCCCGTTACTGAGAAGATGAAGGAGAGCGGGTTAGTTGAAGCCACTAGATTTCCTGTTGCAATTCAGGATCTAGAGCTCATTCATGACTGTATATCCTATTAAAATCATGATATTAAGAAGATTATTTTGCCAAATGACACAGTTATGTTCTTTATCGATAGAGACTACATTGAGAGCTCCCTCGTATTCCAAAGAAAGGTGAATACTCAAAGATGACCTACAGCCGGGCGGTCACTGAGTATGGAGAAAATAAGATGGTATGGAGGAAGGAAATAATGAAAAAATGGTTCCAAGGGTCGAGGAGTGCCAAGGAAAAGTTTCCTAAAACACTATATGGCACGGACTTGAAGCCAGAAATTGTAGACATCTTGGTATTGCTCTATAAGATCAGAGGTGAGAGTGATGCACTTAATTTTGTTGAGCACCATTCCTTCCTTGTCTAGGTGATTTTCTCCCATCAAGGATAGTCTTTTAGGGGCCTTACAATCTAGTACCACTATGAGCAAGGCAAAGAAAGCAAATATTTTGTATACAATAGGTCAAGATCCATAAACTGGGCACTTCACCATGGAGGTAGCAAATCCTACAAAGGAGGGCAAGTTTGAAGATTGATCTACTTTTGATTTTGAGCTACAGTCATTTGATATGGGGATAGCTTATCAAGATACCAAGGTGGATTGGTGGAAACCCACTAATGTAGTAATTGAAGAAGAGCTTGAGGAGCTTAAGACTACTAAAGTACAACTTAAACTAGGATTCAACGAACTGACTAATTTTATCTGGCACTTAGTTACTGTAATTGCAAGCATTCCTAGTGGCCAAACCACTTTCTACCCCAATGTTGTAGAGAAAAAAGCCATCATTACCAAGTTGCAAGAAGAAAGACACTTTGGGAAAATTGGTAAAAGGTGGATCAAGAGACTCAAAGTTGAGGGGCTTGTAGCTATTGAGAAGCTGGGTGATACTATCCTAAAGTTGGAAAAGGAAAGAAACATTATTGATAAGAATTTGCAGACTCTCACATCGAAAAGAGTGAAGTGTCAAGAGTGCATAGTAACACTGCATATAGTAGTCAAAATGAAGACTAAGGAGGCAATAAAGGCCAAGATCTTGTAGAAATGAGATGAGCCTTTAATTGAATGGCTTCAAAGTCTGGAACTCAAAATTGAGATGATCATCCAAGCTGAAAGAGGGTTACAATAGACAAACATCAAAATCAAAGAAGAATAGAACATAGATTTCAAAATCCTCCAAGGTCTTCAGACAGAGTCACACACAAGTGGTCAAGGAAAAGATATAATCAGAGTTAATAACATGGAAAAATCTTTCTCTAATTTTGTAGATAAACTGGTAGAACTATCTTCCTCTCACCTAGATAAGGTACCAAAACTCCAACAGTTGAGTGGGTGAATCTATAAAGCCATGGAAGAGCTGAAAGATCAAGTAGATGCAGTTGAGATTCTGGCCAAAGATCATTCCCGATGGCTCATCAGATTTACTAATGTCCATATCAATAGACATGAAGAGTTTATCCCAATCATCATAGCTGTCACTGACTATAGGGAAAAATTAGATAAGGGGAAGAAAATGAAAGCATAAATAAATTTTGTCTTATACTAAATTTTGATAGAGCTTGTAATGGACAAATGCTTGTTTATCATTTCTGGTTAGAGAAGTTGAACCATTTCAGTTACCCTTTTTGTAACGGTCAAAGTCTGAGATCTATATGTACTATTTTGAAAATCAATAGAAAGGTCGACTAAATTTTGGTGTGAAGAACTTTGTTTTTGATGAGTAAAATTTGTTCATGTCTGAATGCCAATGTTTTAACTGTTCCATTGCATTTATCTTTCTATCAATTTGAATGTTTCTTTAAATTGGATTTACAGTTCAAGATTAAACTGAAGTTTTGTATTATGATTTGATATAGTTAATTAAGGGGAAATTTGGGTGCCATTCATAAATTATGAAATTTTTTCTTATGAAATAGATTGATTCATCTTTGTTATGTTATCATTGATCTTTTGGTTTTGCATTTGTATCCTCATTATTTACCACTGTATTACCAATTTTAGGATCTTATATGATTGATAAAGTTTTAAGATGGCTAGATAGAAAGATGAATCTATTTGCCTGAGCTAGCTCTTGTTTAGGCCTAGTTTAGATTACCTCTTCTATTCTCTGGTCAAGAAAAAACCCCCATTAAATTAGGAAAGATAAAAATTCATTAATGTTTAATCACTTAAGGGAGTTGTACCTTCAAATTTAGAGGGAAATTAGTAATTCAATTACATTTCCCAAGTGTTATATTCGATTATTTCTTTTATATTTGGGCATTTTAGAGTTAAAGCGAAAAAGAACAATGTATTTACCAATAGACTGCTAATGCAATATTAGGTCTAGCGTGAAAAACATATTGAAGTTTACCAATCATGGATCTATAGGTAGTCTAATTTACCTCATTTGAGTCATCATCCTTAGACAACTTATGTCTAGTAGACATACGTGTCCCAACTAGTCTGGAATCTTCCATTCAAAATTTCTTCAGTACCTCTTTGAAATATTTAAATTGAGTAATGTAGATACCATCCTTCATCTAATGGACTTGTAAACCAAAAAATAATTTTATTTCTCCAAAAATAGACATCTCAAATTCCTTATTCATAGCTTCGAAGAATGCTTTGCATAAATCATCATATCCTATGAATAGTATATCATCAAATAATATCTCTGCTAATAGTATCTTGTTCTGAGGTCCTTCTTTGATGTACAAGCTACTATTTTCATTAGTTCTCTGAAATCAATTACTAACTAGGTGACCATGCAATCTTTCATACCAGGCTCTAGGAGCTTGCTTCAGTCCATATATGACTTTGTGCAATTTGCAAACCATATTCCTTTTGTGAGGATTAACAAAACCTTTAGGTTTCTCAATATAGACTTCCTCTTCCAGAATTCCATTCAAGAATGTAGATTTTACATCCATTTGGTATACCTTGAATCCTTTATATGTTGCGTATTCTAGAAGCATCCTGACTCTTTCAAGTCTTGCAACAGGAGAAAACATTTCTCGATAACCAATACCCTCTTTTTGAGAATATCCTTTACACACTAATCTTGGTTTGTTTCTAGAAACTTCACCTTTTTCATTCATCTTATTTCTGAAAACCACTTAGTACCAATCACATTCTTGTCTTTTGGTCTAGGTACAAGAGTCTAGGTTTTGTTCTTTTCTATGTCGTCAATCTCTTCATTCGTGGCTTCTATCTAGCTTTCATTATTAAACACATCTTTAATGGATCTTGGTTCAATTTCACTAAGAAAACATGTACCTTTAAGTTTGTTCCTTGTCATTGTACCTTTTGTCTAATTTCCAATTATTTTCTCAGGTGCATGATGCCTTGTGACATATTTGGCAAGTACAGGTTCCTTCCTCTTTGATTATGGGCTTGCTCCACTTGGTTCACCATGCTCAAACATTCTGTTATGCTCTGCCAACTGATACTTGGGTTCCACTGTCTGAGACTTAGGTGCCTCTATCTGAGACTCAGATGGCTCTGTTTGCGACTTGGTTCCCTCTATATGTGATTCAGTTTCTTCAGTTTGAGACTTGGTTCCCTCTGTTTGTGACTCAATTTCAATGGTTAGCAGCTCAGGTTGCACAAGTTGCAACAAGGTTTGTACGGAAGAATTAAGTGGTTGACATGGTTGTTGTCCAATCACCATTGCCTGTGTTTTAGGTATAGTATTAGGTTCATAATACACAAAGTTTTTGTAGTCTTGAGGCACTTTACTGCTCTATTCATCACTTCTCTACAATCCCATCAATCTTTACATGTAGACTTGCTATGACTTTATGAGTAGCAAGATTCAAACATTTATATACTTTTCTTTTGCAGGAGTATCCTAGGAATATACCTTCATCACCTTTTACATCAAATTTTCCATTTCTTGCTTCCTTAAAGATGCAACATTTACTTCCAGATACTTTGAAATAATGAACATTGGGTTTATATCCATACCACAATTCAAAAGGTATTTTCTCAATACCTTTCTTCAGTTGAAATCTATTCAAGGTGTGAATTGTAGTGTTGATAGCTTCCTTCTAGTATTTGGTTGCAACATACTTTTCAATCATCAAGGTTCTTGCACAATCCATAATAGATCTATTTCTTCTTTCTGCTATCCCATTTTGTTGTGGTGTACCTGGGGCAGATACTTGTCTCTTGATTCCTCTTTCATTGCATAATTCATTGAACTCATTAGAAATGAATTCACCTCCTCTATCAGATCTTAGGCATTTAAGTTTGTTTCTTGTTTCCTTCTCAACTCTAGCAAGGTACCACTTAAACTTCTAAAAAGCTTCTGATTTTTCTTTGAGAAACATAACCATCATCATTCTAGAATAGTCATAAACAAATAGAATGAAATACTTCTCTCCTGTGTAACTTGTTGTTTCAATTGGTCCACACAGATTAGTATGCACTAACTCCAAGACTTCTTCTGTATGGTAATTCTTTCTCTTGAAACTAGTTTTGCTTCCCAATTTGACATTGTTTGCATATTGCCAATTCAGGTTTCTTCATAAAAGGAATACCTCTTACTCTTTTGTTCTTTCTTATGTTAACTAGGTTATAAAAATTCACATGACACAACCTTTTATGCCATAACAAACTTTCTTCTACTTGTGTAATAAAACATGAACTTTCAGTGAGATCAAGATAGAATAGATTACCTTTTGTTTTCCTGCTAGTTCCAACTAGCTTCCCTTTATCATCCAGGAGCTTGGCCTTCCCATTCATGAATTCTACCTTGAAACTAATGTTATTTAGTTGTGCCACACTTAGTATATTATGCCTTAGTCCTTCAACCCAATAAGCATTATCACATTTTTTTCCTTCAATTAGAGCAATACAACCTTTACCTTTCACATAGAAAGGTTCATCATTCCCAAAACAAACACTCCCACCATCATAGTCCTCAAGATGTTCAAATTTAGTTTTATCACCAATCATATGGTGAGAACAACCACTATCAAATATCCAAGTGTCATTTTTGCTAATATGAGAGTAAAGTGCAGTATTTTCATTATCTTCATTGTCCAACTCATCCTTAATAAAAATGTAAACCATTTCATTTTCATCTTCATCACTATCAGAATCTTTCGCAATATAACAAGATTTCTTACCTTTGTCCTTGTAGCTTTTATAATTTTTGAAATCTTTCTTGCCTTTGTAGTTGTTGAAATTTCTCTCACCTTTGTCTTCTTTGTTTGGACACTTAGCAACAATGTGACCAACCTCATCAGATGAAAAGAAAATCAATGGTATTCCTCCTTTGTACCATCCTTTTCCTTTGACAGCCCTCTTTGCAATTAATGTTTCAATGATTTCAAGATCTTCATCATCAGAATCAACATCACTATCACTGCCAATCTGGTTTCCTTTTGATTTTCTATCCATCTTACCACGGTTTAATTTAGTTTTGAATGTAGACTCAAAATTGCTAGGATTAGGAGAATAATTGTCAAAATTTTCCAACTCAATAGCTATAATTCTTCTAACCAATGCATATGGAGTTATATCATTACTGAATCTCATCTCTTGAATAGCTAAAACTCTAATTTCATAGATAGGAAGTAAAGTTCTCAATACCTTACTAACCATTGTTTTGTCTTCAATTGTTCCACCGGTAGCTCTAAAGGCACTGACCCTTTTATTGATTCTTTCAATGTATTTTGTAATGTCTTCTCCTTCTTTCATTTTCATATGATCAAACTAACCTCTAAGACTCTCTTCTTTGGCTCTCTTTACATTGTCATCTCCTCCATGTATATCATGTAGTTTCTTCCACATATCATAGGTAGTAGGGAAGTCCTTGACTTCATCAAATTCTAAATAGCTGAGTGAAGAAGCTATATCAATAATCATTATGTTATGATTCTTCATGTCCATCATCTGATGCACAGACATAGGTCTCGGTGGTTCCACATACTTGTGGTATAAGAATTGTAAACTAGTATCTCCAATAGTATATAGATGTAGCCTAATAAAATCTTTCCATGCAACAAAGTTGTCTTTGTTAAGCTCAGGGATCCCCCTTCTGTAAGACATCTCTAATCTTTAGCTTAGGCCTTGAGACCTTCCCTAAAAGCACCAAATTCTCTGATACCAATTGTTGGAAATGGGTTGAGTAACTGAGAGGGGAGGGGTGAATCAGTGACCCAAAAAACAAATCCAAGTCCCTTATATGTCTTAATCAAACTTATCACCGTTACTCAGTTAACAAAGATATTCTATTGTTACTCGGTTAGCAACGATATTCTGTTGTTACTCGGTTAACAAAGCAATCTTAAGATATTAACTATGATTATCCTTTAGTGATTAAGTGTAGAAACATAAACTATAAATAAAATAATAGGTACACCGATGACACCAAGATTTAACTTGGAAACCCAATTTGGGAAAACCACCAATTGCAACTAGTTACTATTTTTCACTCTTCTGAAGTGAGCCATATTAGGAGCTAACCCTATTAAAGGTTACAATACACACTGTTAGGTGTGACCCTTTTAGAGGATTGAATCACCCTATAAGGAGTGGCCTTGTTAAAGGTCTTCAAACACTTCAATGTAGAAATGTCACCTTGTGAGAGGATTTATGAAAGAGTATTAAGTCTACTCTGTAAAGAGATTTGGATCACTTCTACAATTGTTAGAGAGTAATAATAGATTGACCTGTTTGATGAAGCAATTGTATTTTCTTATTCAGATCTCTGCTCTGGTTTTAAACTGGATCCTCACTGATCAAATATTCTATTGCATCTTTGTCTAGATGTTCTGTCCTTAATCAGAGTCCCATCTAATTTATCCTTCACTCTTCATATCAAAAAGAACTCTTCTATTTATTCACGCACATTCAATCCAAATTTGACCTTCTATATATATGATAGGCCTTGTCAAGTCAGCTTGACTAACCTTCCAAATAAATAATAAAACTTAAGTCTATCGGCTGCATATAACAATTAAACATAAAATGTGAACTAATGCTAGTCGGATGACACTAAATGCATAACTCGATTAACACTATAATCCTTCAATTCCTGAGCATTACTATATTGCACGAGTGAACTCAGTTAGAAATGAAAATCAATTTGGTCCTCTTCAGTTCTTGAGAGATTTTTTCATACACTGATTGTGCTCGGTTTAGGTGTAGACATTCGTGTAACATCAATGAGAAATTATCAATCCACCTTTTCACAAGATTTAGAAATATCCAACTTTAGCATTATAATAGCTTTTTTTTTTGGCTTCCATAGAGTGGAATAACTCATGGGTAGATATAACAACATCAAAAAAATTTCTTCCTCCCAAAAAACCTTTTTGATTCTTAGAGTTAATTTTTTTTGGAAGTCCCTTAAGTCTATTAACCATCACCTTAGAGATAATTTTATACATAGTGTTACAGAGGCTAATAGGGAAGAAATAAGAGATAGAATTAGGATCAACCACCTTAGAAATAATAAAAATTTAAGTAGAATTTATTTGTTTAACCCCTTTTCTTGTTCTAAAGAAATCCCTAAACACATTAAAGACATCTTCCCCTATAACATCCCAAAACTCTTGAAATAACATTGTGGGGAAACCATCCAGCCCTAGGGATTTGAAAGCATCACAGGAGAAAACTACATCTCTCACCTCTTGAAAGTTAACCCAACTAGCTAGATTCTGATTATCACTCTCATCAACAAGAAAGGGAATAACATCCAGAAGACCCTCATGGTCAGAGAAGACATTATTCTCTAGACCCTGGTTAGAAACAAAAAAAAGTGACCGCTTCACTAAAAATATCCTCCTCCTTCTCAACAGAGGATCCATAAGGAAGGAAGAAAGTCTTGATCTTATTCCAACTTCTATGATTTAGAGTAGACTACTGAAAAAAATTTCATTATTATCTCCCTCTTTGAGCCATTAAATCCTTGATTTTTACTTCCAAAATATCTCCTCTTGTTTAGTGAGTTTTAAGCATTTTTCCCTTAAAATCTTTTCTTGCCTACATATTTCTTTGTCTTGTTCTCCTTTCTCCATTATTTATTGGACTTCATCTAACTCACTAACCAAGCACTTTTCTCTTTAAAAAATATTTCCAAAAGAAGAACCATTCCAACCTTTCACCTTATCCTTGATAAAACAGAGCTTCCTACAAATTCTTATAATAGGGGAATTAACCATAGGAATGTTCCACCACTGTGATTTGAAGTCATTCTAGGGTGGGATATAAGAAAAAATTTAGTAAGATTAGGCCAGTTGGAGGAGAGGAAAAATCTATCTAACCTAACCTAGATAATATTGTTTCCTTGCCTTCTATCAGACCAAATAAAATATACCCCATGAAGATCAATATCCATCAACCCAGAACCTGTAAGAAATTCTCCTAAATTCGCCATACTTTCACTAAAATATTCAGTTCCTCCAAATTTCTTTGAAGGATATAAGGGAGAATTAAAGTCTACTCACATAATCCATCTATCTTGACTATTACACACCATAAGGCTAGAAAGTGAATCCCAAAATATCTTCTTAGAGCCCACACATTAGGGGCATACACATTAATCAAATTCCAAGACTGACCCAAAACAATATTTTGAAAAAAAATATTCATATTATTATTATAGGAGTGAAGAAGAGAACCCACAACTTTACCAGGATTCCAAAGAGTAGCAAGACCACCCGAAGCTCCAATAGAGCCTGAGGTGTCCCAAGAAGCTCAAAACTAAATTTTTCTAGAAATATCTCAAAACTTTCTTTGTTAATTTTAGTTTCTTGAATGAGTAGTATATCTATTTTTGTTCTCTTGGATAACAAATTTTAATATTCTTCTTGGAGAAACTATTGAGGCCTCACATGTTCCAAGATATAATATTCATATAGACAATAACTAAAATAGTTAACCCAAGCCAACAACTCCTCTTTTGGTTGTTGCACCTCCCTCCTTTCGGAGTATGCCCCTTATTTTTTCTATTTTTAGCATTGGAGAACTCATCTATTGTTCTTTGTTTCCCACTTTCTACCTCTTTCTCTATTTTTCTTTCCCTACACTCCTTTTTAGAAGGCCTGCCCAGTTTACCCTAACTACCAACATCTAGTTTCTTTTTCTTCTTTCCTTTCCCATCCACACTATTCTAATCAAAATCCCCAACATCCTCCACATTCAATGATTTGGAGCCCTTATATGGGGACTTGGATGATAATCCCAACAAAGAGAGCTTCACTTTGAGATTGATAGATCACATCAAGACATTTGAGGGTCTTGGGGAATCAAACAAATTTTTTTTTTCCTTGTCATAATTGGGCTCTAAACAATAGTTCTCTAAAGAGTTCACTAGGTTTAGATGATCATCCTCACTTCCACCACCACCTCGCATCTTACTTTCCTTAGGATTCTAAATATTAAGTTGTACCACCAGCTTGTCTAGAACCACCTTCTGGGAAGGGATAAGGAAGGAGGTGTATACCATTGAGATGGTATTCAACACCTCCTTATCATTGATATGTAAAATCTCTCCACTATCCTTCACCACAAAACTGGTATTCAACACCTCCTTATCATTGATAAATAAAACCTTTCCACTAGCGTTCACTAGACTTATAGTCCTAGGTTTTGAGTCCTTCCCTGAAGTAATTAACATATCAGTACCACACACTTTATGAGCATTTTAAACAGCCATATTTGAAAGATGATTACCAGCCAGAGGAGGATCATAAGGGAAGAGATAGGTTTAGAACCAAAGGAAATTCTAGGAGAGGGAAAACCAGTAGGGTTTGATTTCCTAGGTCCTCCTCTCTGAGATTTACAATCTATACTAAGATTCCCATATTTATTACATGTCTAGTAGAACAAAGAAACATTATCATACTCTAAATGTTGTATACAAGACCCATAAGTCAATTGCAAATTTATATAGGTTGGTAAAAGAGTTTTAACCTCAACATTAATACAAATATGGGCAAAGAGGAGACTAAATTTTAGTTGAGTAACACGAGCAACCACGCGAAGATACCCAAAGGAATTAGCAATACCTCTAAACACTTCTTTGTTCTAAAATTCTAAGGGAAGTCCAAGAAGACACACCCAAGTAGGGGCCCAAGCACCCAAATCCCTATTTGAATATAGTCCCAGTTTCCATTTGCAAAGAGACAAGATATTCCTCTAGTTTCTCCATAAGTCCAAGGAGCATTAGTTAACACATACATGAGATCCTCTTTTTTCACAAAACTCAACAAAAACAAGTTGTGAGCCATCACATTGATTTTAACACCCTCTTAAGACTCCAAAAATTCACAACCCATTTTTACAACTAGTCTATAGATCGTATGAATGAGAGGAACTTACCAACCCATGAAATTTCAAAAAAATTCATTGAGTCTGCCAGGATCTCATCTGGGACCTGAACAATCACGCCGCTAACCTTACAGGATACCACATACTCTTTCAGAATTGACTTGAAATTCTTAGAAGGATTAAGGACACCCAACAAGTTTTCTATAAAGGTAGAACATGACACTTGACCCAAACAAAATTCTCAGGTCCTCCAGGCACTTTCGAGGTGGACAATAGAAGATTCAAGAGCAAGAGGGCCAACTGTGGAAATGAAAAAAGTAGTAGAAGAGGTAGAATATAGTAGGGAATGCGAGACTAAGGAGGGAATCAGTGACACTCCATCCTACAAGGAATTCAATAGAGACACATAAGAAACCCTCTCTAGGTTCCTCAAGAGAGGCCCCATTGAAGGCAAAGTTATGAAGCCGAGTAGGATGCAACAAAGTGGGAAAGAAGCAGACCAATATATATAATTAGAGATATTTTGGTGCTACTTTCATTGAAGGTCTAATATCATGATCAAATCACACTGATGCATGAGATTCTTGAAAGTTGACCGATCACATATCCATTAGAAACCTACACTCCTAATCTGAACACAAATCTATCAAAACACCAGGTGGCAAAGCTAATTCTTTATAAAGTTGCATACTAGACAATTAAAACCGTTAGGGTGACAATAGATGTGTTTTTTAAGATGAGTTTTGGGTGTAGGACCATAATGTTATAAATAGTAGTTGTTGTGCCAAGAGTAGTGGGAGAATCTGATTCTCAAAGAGTTTCTATTTTTAATTAAGTAGGAAACAAAGTATTTGTGGCATCATATGGAGAATTTTGAGAAAGGAAACCCCAATTTTTATGTTTTTCCAAGGGGCGGGCCATGGATAGGTAGATATAAGGAATTGTGGTAATTTTTTTTATTAGTTTGTAAATATAACAAATAAGTTGCATTATATAAAAAATATCATTATTTCTATACCTAATTATCTCCTTATTAGTATTTGAGGTGTAAGAAACATTTTTATATAACTATTTGAGTTTAGATATATCCTTGAGTATTTTGAATTTTGAGTTCTTATTGAATCTCATGACACTTAATGTTTAGAGGTAAAGGAATAGATATGCAATGAATTAGAAGTATTAGTGTTAAAAAATAGAATGTTGAAACGTCTATATGAACTTATGAACTAAAGGATTGATGGGCTCATGAAAATTGACATGATAAATTATCTTGAGATCTCCATATTATTTAATTTTTTTTTCTTTTGAAATTTAAAGGTGGTAAAAATCTATTCAAAAGAAATATACAAGTACAAAGCCATAGGTTTCAAGTTCAACAAAGACAACAAATAGCAAGCAAGAAGTCCCAAAGGAACAACTTGGAAAAAACATTAAATATTCTTGTCCTAAAAAATTAGTTGTCCAAAGTTTGAAAGTAATTTGGTGGTAACCCCTTCCAATCCCCAACATCCCATCCCTCTATGTTCTTCAAAGCCCACTTTTCTAGAAAATCAACCACTCTGTTCAATGCTCTAGGACTATGATAGAAATAAATGTAATCCAAGGAGTTACAAAGTGTACCATCCTAAATGATAAGCACCTAATAAGTGTACAATTTAAGGACTATTTTGCACCCACTTTAGTGTATTTGCTATCACAGATCCTCATATGACACTTAATGGAGATCTAAATTCAAATGTAGATCATCTTTCATTTAAATCTTGTTTAAAATAGAGGTAAACCCTTATTTTAAGTGCACTTGATCTCTATTTTCCTCCAGGCCAATAATTAATTTCATCACCTAGTCGCTATATCACTATTTCTAGCCTTTGAGTTCTATCCTGATTTTGAAACTAGTTGTACCTAATAGCCCACATCTATCCTGTCATCTAGACACCTAGTACAATTTTTGGCCCTTTTTCGTAGGTACATAACATTATTAACATTATGTACCTTCCTAAAGTGGCCCAAAATTGAATCAGAGCTTTGCATTGGGGTTTTGGTGGGAAACTAGGTATCATAGTCAACCTACTTGAGTTTTAACCCTTGAGATGTTTTGAGAGGTATTTAAACACATTATCTCTCCTCATTTTGGAAAACGCATTCAAGATCAAGAAATCATAATAAAGCTATCAAGTGCAATGAAGAAAGTCAAGTTCAAGAGCCATCAAACAATAAATTCCAAGAACTAGCATTCTTTTCAAGCATTCAAGGTATTATTCTTGATGCATCTAGCTTGTTTCCCTCATTGAATGCCTAAGAAAAAGTGTGTTCTATCAAGTAAGAAGATACATCTACCACTCCAAGTCTTCTCCTTCCTCTCTTAATAAAAAATTGTAGCGAATTATAACATCCATTACATGAGGTTTTTTCTTTCATGATTTCATTTTGGGTTTTTATTAATTCAAATCTATTGCATGAACATATTTCATCACATTCAAGGAAGCATTTACATTGCCAAAGGTATGATATACTTCATTTCTTAGTTCTAGCCTCCTCTACATGATAGCACACTTTCATTTGTTTAATTTCATTTCAAGGTTGATTCTTAAACAAGGGCTTGACTTAGATAAACCCCTTTAACCAACCTTATTCCCCATTTTTTTGTGTAGGAACAAGTTAGGGAGCTACCGAGGCTTTTTTAGCTAGATCGGGAACTGTCAAAGCATATTTGCAAATTTCAGCAAAAAGTACAGGTACAAAGAAAAAAAATGTTTTGTACCTAGGTACATAATGAAAAATATGTTTTGTACCCTGCAACTTCATCCCATACTGAAATCATAGGTTAGTATAAGCACATGGACTCTGATTCATCTCATTTCTAGTTTTTGGCATTTAGTTATTGATCGGTAATCTCCAGATCTAGACCTAAATTTGAAAATTTTCCTACCTTTATTGAATTATCATTCCCATTTCATAGGTTACATATTTAGAAAATGATCATTGACCCATTCAGTGCTTGGAACCTTTGTTAGTCTTTTGGGACATCTTCCTTTTGAATGTGCAAATTTGAAAAGGAGGAGTAATCTACCCCTTTGCATTGATTCCCTTTTCTTATTGTACACAAATATTCAAGATCTTCTTAGACACTAAGGATAATGACCAACTAACATCATCCAACCTTTTCTTATTCAACATATCAATACAAATTTGAGAATTAGACTCACAAATAATCTTCTTCCAATCTGGGGAACATCCTCTGTGTGTGTGTGTGTAAATGGGTACCTGTCAGAAACAACACAAACACTCAATAGGTCATTGCATTAACATAAATGGTTAGTTAAAATGTTAGAAACCACTAATATCGGCATGGTTATCAAATTGTATTACGTGAAAATATGAGTTTAATTTTGTTCCTGATAAATCAAAGATTTCAGGAATCATTGATTATGTAATTAACTTGGATTTAGAAGAAGATAGAAGCCATGTTTTGAGCATCAAATTACCTTATGTTTTGCTATGTGCTACTGGATAAAATGCATCAGGCAATCTCTAAATGCAGCTATATGAAGACTCTTAGGACTTGTCACTGATTTAGCAAATATTGCAACATTTTTATCATCATTGGGCACTTTTTTTGAAATGGATATCATCGAATAGTACAATCATCACTAATATCCACTGATATTATGATAATATGAATACTATATTTTATTGGAATGTCAAAAATAGACTTAGGTACCAAGCTATAGAAGCCAGGACATTAAAATAGTCACCTTCCTTTTAATATACCAGATTCTGAGTAAGACAAGATATTGGACCCGCAATGACCTTGAAAATTCATATCCTTGGGTACATTATGATTCGTATACCTTAGTGAGAATATGGATCA
>MU223728.1:228756-287517 GCA_018584345.1 Thuja plicata | reverse complement strand
AGTGATAAAAATCACCTAGGATATTAAATTGATTAAAAGAATTATGCTAAGAAGTAACAGGGTCGTTTGGACATAAATCGAGGGTATGATCACACTTAGAGAAAATAGGGTCCATAGTTGCAATAGACCAAATTCAGGTGGTTACACTCTCTACTGCAAACATGATACCAAGATCCTCCATTAAATTGTTATAATGATACTCTTTGTAATTAGAGAAGAAAAATATGATCCACCATAACTTCCTCTACCAATGCGATCGGCATATGCATGCCTTATATTTCATTGGGAGGTGCCATCTATGTTAATCTTAAATATTCCAAATGGATGAGGGAGCAATCTCCCTTCTTAATGAATCTTATATTTGGTTTTTTGAGATCTCTTGCGAGCAATGAAACCCAAACTACTGACTTTGAAATTTAAATTCTGAATAATAATAAAACTACTAGGATCTATTATCTTAGAATGATCACAATTTTTAGAAATATTCTCTTGAAGTATGCTAAAAATATTTCCCCTAGACCTACACATGGGGAAGTGACTCTTAATTATAATGGTAAGTTTATCTCGACACATCCTTCTATTTGGGAACTCAGCCAAACCACTTTGTCGAGGTGTATGGAACCTACATTGGTCTTAAAATGGATATTTATAATGGTTTTATAATGGCTTGAATTTAAAGTGATTCTTTAAATATTATAAATTTCCTAAAGGGTGTTCAGACCCTGGGGTGGACTATAAAAAGTCTAATTTTGCATAGTATAAACATGCTCAATACTTTTGAGGAACATAAAATATCACATATATTTCAGAAAGGAAACATGGTTGTTGATAAGCTTGCTAACATTGGTGTTATGCATTGACCTAATGACATATGGTGGGGGGCTAATGAATTTATTCCCATGGACATAAAAACTTTTATTCGATCTTGATTGCAAACCTTTCTAATTTAATAGAATTTTGAGGAATTATGGATCGACTCTATAAACTCACATGAAGGGAATTAATGACCTGTCCTCTCCCCATTATTGTGTGCAAAGGTAAAGTTTATTTGTACAAATATATTTACATGTTTTATTAGGCTTTCTTTATTTTCTCCGTGTTCTTATCTTCCATCTTTTGTTAGTTTTTTTAGAATGTAGGTTTTGATAAAAATAGGGTTGAGCCCACCTCCTAGCAAAAGTGGCAAGACAATTCACTAGTTTGGGATTAATTATGAGCAAGTGGATTAACACCATGTGGAGAAGCTTCATAGGCTTGACTTGAAAATTACAAACACCTTTGTTGAGGGTTGGAATGATGGTATCTTAAAGGTGTATGGGGTCAAAATTTCCATCACCAGGAGGATTTGATTATTGAAATATCTAATATGTGTGTGGAGGGTAGAAATATTCTTTGGGAAAAAAATCCTTTGATAAAATTATGACCATTTTTCTGGAGAAGGTGAATGGGAAAAGGTGGAATGAATGAAATATGGGGTTATTTGGCACAATCAAGGATAGAGGGAAATCAAAGAGATCTTCCCAATCCTTCTAGCATGAGTCACACAACAAAAACAACACATTACAATATAGAGATATGCAAGATCAACCTTCTTTATTATTAGAAAACTATATACAAAGGATTTGCAACATGCAGTCATACATGCGAGACATATGGGCCCCATTACAATCTTAAATCCTTAAAAAATCCTTAGCTTTCAACTACAAAAATATCTTATGAGAGATTCCCCTTTGAGAAAAAAATTCGTAAGCATGTAAAACCTTCACAAGGATTAGGTTGGCCTAGAAAGATTACATTTCCCAATGAGAAATAAAATGTAATACAAAATATAGGTCAAGACCCAAATCATCAGGATCTACTTCCAATGAAAGAAATAAGATTCACGATCCCTCAAGTAGGCTAGCCAAAAATGTAATAGTATCTACAAATGAGTTATTAAGCTTCGTCGATCAAGAAAATCCATCATGAAATTGGAAACAAAAAACTGGCCCAAAAATGTGAATAACAATACAATCCCACCAAGAATATGCAAGATCTCATGTGTAGAGTAACCAAATGAAGTGAAAACCTAGGATAAGGTTCAAGAGGATGCCACAAACATGGTGTAAGGATAAAAAATATAAAATTTGTGAACTAAATGATCACAAAAACAAACTTAGAGACTGATCAAACAAAAAATAATTTTTTTTGGTTGATGAGAGATTTCCAAGATCCCAAGATGCTTTTGCATGAGTCATGATTAGGGTACCATCAAACCACTTTGGGAAGAAGTGGAAATTATAATTATGCAACATCTTACTATTTATGATTGCTTTACCAGTCTTTTTAGTTATCAGTTTATGATTTTATATCTCTTTCTCCATGAAAAATGTATTTCTTTTATTTTTTACCTATTCTCATCTCTATGTCACGGCTTAAAGACCCATAGTAAAAATACTTCTATGTCAGTCCTTCATGAGGCCTTATTCTTCTCATTATGGGATATGAAAAATCTCTTTGTATTCAAAAGAATCCCTCTTAAATAGGGTATAAATTTTGCAAAAAAATTTGACAACCCTTACTTTGACTTCTATACTGACCTTGGATATCTTGTTTTAGATGAGGATGTGTCTTTTAATTTGGGAAAAAAAGAAACACCCTAAATAGGATAACTCAACACTGAATTGGACACATGACCTAGATATAAATGACAATGACTTTAATTATGTTCCCTTTGATGGGTATGTTGTGGTTTCAGATAACACTAGTTATGATATAAAAGGAAAATAGAAGGTAGGGGAATCCTTGAAAGTGTCAGTTAAAGGGATGAAGAAAATCCCTATTTTTTCCCACTAGGTTAGTGCTAACAAATTTTATTTTTATTCCTCCATCTTTTTAGAAAGCTAGAAAAAAAATTATTTCAATGTTATAAATAAAAATGAATCAGGATTGTGGATTTGAACCCCCATCTGAGAACCCATGGGTTGTGGACTTTCATATTGATATCTTGGTTGAGAATGAAAAATAAAATCGTATAGAAACGGGCTCATCTGTTACTAAAATAGGTGATATGAGGAAAATTGTGAAAGACATAATTGATGGCCAATCAAACATCTTTATGTCCTTGATCTTGAAAGTGTATGCAATGAAGGAGGGATAATTCCCTCAATGAAAAAATTGAGTTGGAACAACGCAATGTAAACAATACTTTGACTGTAGGAATGCAACCCAAATTATTTCCCTTATTAAGAATGTTGTAAAAGATTTCAAGGTGATAAAGGAGGTTCATGAAGAGAAAATTAATAATTTGGAAGATTCCCTTGATGAGGTACATGATACGTTGAGGGTTATGGTTGAATTTAGTCACACAACTACAAAAAATAACAAAGATGAGATCAAGAAACTCAATGAATAGTCTCAATCCCTCTAGGGTCTCTCCAAGGATAGTTCTAGTTCTCTCATAGGATGTTCTCAGTAGAAAATCCTCCACAAGGCTCTCACATGTATAATTTCTAGTTTATTATAAAAACCATTTCCTTCCACATCTCTCTTTGGTGGTTAACGATGGAAAATTTGCTATATTTTGGGAGGACTCATCAAAATATAATCCTCCTCTAGTTTCTAATATTCAATTCCTAGATGTTAAAAGGGTCCTACAAGAAGCTTGGGGTTTAAGAGTCTATGAGTATTGATGTAGAGTGCACAACCAAAGCTTGACCTATGGGCCCTTTCTTCTTGTTTAGGACTCAAATAAATCCATCCTTCAATCCCACCTTATCAAAATACTTATTATTGAAGTATCCTACGCTTCCAAGAATTTGTTATATCCTACACCACTTCCCTGACTCGTTAGGGTCTAGATCGAATTAGGATAATTTTATGCTTTAGGGACACTTTCTAACGTCTTGGTCAATTTAGTGTCAACCAAAAATATGATTTCTTTTTACCTAAGTAACTTGCTAGTGACTTTTGGTAAACTACTTAGTAACTATTCTGGAGTTCTTGGTTGAGGGCTCAGTTCACCATCGAACTCGATTACTATTCTTAGCCTAGTTTAACTGAACGGTCTTGGTGGTTTTTTTTGGTTTCTCAGCGGTTTCTTGTTTCTAGTCTCACTAAGTGAGTTTTAATTTTTATATCTTTGGGCCTGTTTTTTGGGACTTATGTAAGACTCCAAGTTTATAGGACCAAACTCCACTCCAAAAGTGCTTAACCCTCACCATGTTCACAGACCTAATAGGCCTAATAAGGCATGGTTAACAAAGCAAGTTTATATGAATGAGTACACCGAATTGATTCAAAACCTATAATTTTCTCTTATACCTCTATTTTTTTCCAAATCCACCATCTACCAAGTCACATTGTTCCTTTAGGCTGATTGTCTACAAATATTCATCATTCTTAGGCTAATTATATGGGCTTATTTATCTTGGGGCTTGAAGGATACCACAACAAACCAACACTTCCCATCCTGAGCCTTTGGAGTCTTTAATATTACATTGCTACCTTGAATTTTCCAATTGGCCAAGGAATTCCTCTATAAAAATGTCAAATTAGGGCTCCATTTGTAAAATCATATGACACCCTAAATTAGACTTAGCACTAGAGTCCCATTGGTCTAAGGAGACCCAAGGTTTATAAAACACCTTTGGGACCCTGAGCCTTACAAAATGGACCCAAAAACATCATTAGGTTTATCTCAGGGATCCAAACCTTATTACATCCATTGAACCCTTGGAGTGCATGATGTTGTGCTCTACACCATACTTGTCTATTGTGTTTTTGTTTAGTTTTGTCTTGCTTCCGTTTTCCTTTTTCCACGTCTTTGCGCTGGCTTTTCTGTCAGCTCTTGTTGGTGGGATGGTTCTGCCAAAGGGTTGTCCACTCTTTGTGCAGTTGTAGTAGTATGTATAGTTTGTATATTTTTTAGAATAGTGTAAGTGCTCATGTACATTCTATAAATTGTAAATCTCAGTAGATAGCTATATATACATCCATTGTGGGTCACCCAGCAAGTTGCACTTCAATCCTCATAGTGTTTTGGCCCTTTGTAGCTTTGTATATGTGTATATCCTATGTATATCCTTCCATTTGTGTCAAGCTCATTGTGCTCTATCACATATAGACAATGTTGTTAAGCTTGCCCGAGAGGTATCTGCCATGGTTAAAACTTGATGCCTCACTGGTTTGAGCCATGGTGGCTTTCTCTATCCTCTGTCATGTCATCTTAATGGTGGGATTAATTTCACATGAGTGAGCATTCAAATACCATCCCATCTGGCATTTACTTCCCCCGTGTTAGCCCACTTGTCACTATTATTACCATTACATCGCCTGTCGCGTGGCCACGTGATGACCCATGTCAGCCATGTACAACTCTCTGCTGGTCACGTCGACAATGGATTGTTCTTCCAAACTCTGGGTGCTGAGATGGCCATGGGCCTTCATCTTATTTTGTTGCCTAATCCAATGCTCAGGAGCCCCTGGGTGATAATCAGAACCTAATCCTTGTTAACTTTAATCTTCTAGGATTTTTGACGCATGCTAACATTTTTTGGGAAGGTGCAAAGTGGTGGTGAATTCCATGGAGTCCTTAAAGTATTATTTTTATCATACTATGTATTGATGGTTCTCCAGTCATATAGGTTGCATATTTATTGATCAAAATGTCTGAAGTGATCGCTCATCCTGATAGCTCGGAGTTGCCAACTACCTCCACCCGGGCAGCTACAAAAACTAAGGCTGAAAACATGCTGGCCAAGCTGTCGCTAACTTCCAAGTACCCAAAGGTGGGTGCTCTCATAGGGTCCAAGGTGGACTCTAAGTTTTAGGAGATAAAAGACATAGATCCCAGACTATGGGCTAAAATGCAGGGCTTGGTCCAAGCCATCTACCAATAGAGGACCACTAGAGATAATATGGAAAAACACATGGCCGCCTCCAGGATTATTAAAGCTACAAATTTTCCTTGCTTGGTGCAAGAACTAGAGCTGATACTACAAATGGAAATGATCTACAATGCCTCGACTCAAGTTTTTTTTCTCACCGATCCACGAATGCTACATTATTCAGTGACTATCGTCAATCTCAATGCGGCTACTTTTGCTTCAGGGCTGGGGATCCCTCAACTCAAGGGAGCCATGGTTCTCTCCTGAGTCATGTCATTAAAGGAGTTCAAAGAGGCTTCCCTTCTCTCCTAGAAACATCTCAACACCCACTGGCTGAAGTCCCTTAGAAGAGACTATAAAAATATGAAGCTAGAGATTCCCCGTGGGGATTTCAAAGAATGTATCCAAGAAGGCATCATATTTCTATGGAGGCTCTTTGGAGAGCCGCATGCCCAGGATTTATTGGCATGGATGTATTACTTTCTCTACTACATCACCACTCGTAGTTAGACCTTCAATTGGGTGGCCATCATCGCCAATCATGTGGAAACACAAGTGAAGAGTGTCCTCCAGACCTCCAAGTTTCACATGACATCCTACGTACTATGGGAACTGACCTAATAGAGACTTGCCTTTAAGGGATTGCAAATAATGGGTGTTCTTGGGAATGGGCCTGACCAATTGATACCATGGGATCATTATCCCCAAGTCCAGTGAGAACTTAGTTTCCCAAATTTTTGCAGGGTAAATGATGCATTCATTTACAAAAATATTTTTACACTTATGGGGGACTCTAGATACCGATTAGCGCAAGAGGTGATGAACTTGGTTAGTAATTATAGGAATTACTTTATTCAATTCCAATAGCACACATATATTCAGGTGACTGGCTTCTCTAGGAAACCCTATCTTCTTCCTCAGTATTGCGAGGATAGAATTATTCTTTTATAATTTTGCAGACAAATTCTAGAGCTGCATGCTCTCTTCACATTGAAGAAGGTTACCAATGTCCTGTTCCCAATCTCTTGCGGGAACTATTCTTGTAGTCTTGTTGTAGCAAAGGAGGTAGACAATGAACTGAAGAGTGTGGGACTGTTGGAATTCTACCATACCAGAAATAATTATGATCCACTTGGTAAGATAGCAATAGCGCTTCCCTAGGTGTCCCTACTGCATAAAGATGATATTGAAGATTTCTAGGCAAATTGCTAGGACAATTTTGATCTCTGGGCCCACCAACATTTGCAGATGTCTAAAGGCTTGATGAAAGCCCTTGACCTTCAGGGTTTCCTGAAGGGTTTTTTAGATGATGGGTCATTGGAGAACCCGTTGTATAAAGAGCAGGGATCAGATAAATTGGATCTCCCTCTGGTGGATTGGGCCACCCTAGAAGATTTAACAATTGAGGGGGTATGTCACCCCATTGTAGAAAATAGTCACAAGTATTTATAGTGGGTGTGTCTGAGGAGCACCCACAAAGGACCAATTGTTCAGAGTTTTGCCTCGACCTCCAGAGCTGCAGGACCCAACAGAAGAAAGGGGAAGAAAAAAGAAGATACCCCAGCCTAGGTCCTTATCAATGGTTTGCTCTCTATAATGGCACAAATACAAGAGCAAATGGAGATGATGAGGCTGACAAGCAAGAAAATAAGTGCACAACTATCTCAAGGCCTCCTTGCAACTCCAGTAGCATCTGCTCACCCAGGAGGATCTCCGTCATTGGAAACACTGATGAGTAGGTAGATGTTCATTGAGGTGGAGTCTGCAAGTATTCTGGATGTTGGGGCCCCACTACAAAGAAATAAAAAGTGGAAGGTGAACCCCACCCCAAGCACAGACAAAGGCCCCAGTATACATGACATTCCCCTATTAGATGTCAGTTTAAATTCCCACAAATTGAATGACATTTTAGATACCTCTCCCCTGCATGATGGATTCGATGATATCTACGAGACAGATGAACTCATGAGCCTACATGGGGATATAGATCACATGATAGAAGAGATAGCTGCTTAAGAAAAAGAGGAGATCCCCACTAAGAAGGAAGTCTCGGAAAGAGAAGCTACCACAGAGCAGGAAGTCTAGAAAGAAACACAAAAGGAGCCTGAACAAGAGAAAATAGCAGTCCAAGAGACCGAGGATGAACCAAGGCAAATAGTAGATGAGCTACCAATGACTGGGGAAATCAGACCCACGGGATCAACCATACCCCCATTCTTCATGCTCTAGACACTTTTGGTTACTCTGGGTGACCAAATGCCTCGAGGTACATTTGGGGAGGTGATCACAGCAGCCCAAAAATTGAACCAAGGCCAGACGCCTCTATCACATCCAGAAGACATTCCAATGGAGGAAGATATCTCGGTGAAAGATGCCAAAGAAGAACAAAAACAATATCAGGATGAGGGGAAAATCCCTGAGGATACAAATGTTAATTCATCCAATGCTGAGAAGGATGGAAAAATCCTTGAAGATAAAGGTGATGTTGATACCAGTGGAGGAGGAACTCTAGACATCATGAGAAAGGACACCAACATGGAAGAAAATACTAAGGCCTCTGGAGAAAAGGAGAGGGAACATGAATATGAAAAGGAGAAAGAGCCCGATGACACTGAAGATACCAGGAATCCACCGCTGGACTCTGAAGGGAGTCCCGATACCCAGGCCTTGATAGAAAAGCTGCCCCAGCCACCCTAATGGCTGGTGGAATCTAGAAAGAGAAAATCCCCGATGGTTGCAATAGGTGTTCCACTCTCCCTGGCCAAAACGATGGCCCAAATCACAGAGGCCAAGAAGCGTAAAAAGTCCTGGACAGTCCATACCCTATAGATAGGTCCAAAAAGAAGTACAGGTATGACAATCGCAACACCTCCCCCAGATGCAGATGCAATGGCAGTAAGGCCTGAGGATTATGCAATCATAGAGGTAACACTAGGGAGAAGAGATAAGCAGGGTGAGTTGGACCTACTGAGGGAGGCCACCAATGTAGTGGAGTCCTGGTATGATCAACAATCCCAAAAGTTGAAGGAGGAAAGAGAAACCAATGCAAACCTCCTCAGACTTCTGACATAACTCACATAGCCCCTGGCTGAGATATACCTGGAAGCTTCTACCTTTGGATTACTGCTTGCACAAGGTGATGTGGATACTCTAAGGTCCATGAAGAAGAAGGCCCAGGTTGTGGATGGGTGGATCACTGAGAAGATAGTTGTTGTAAGGAAATTTTTGGTGGTATCACTCCCAAATCTTTATAATATCAACAACTTATTGAATCAGGTGAACCTCTCCGCTACCTTATGGGAGGGAGACTTGGAAAAATACAAAGGATGGAAAGCTATATTGAATGAGGTCTTCAATGCCGGGGAAGAAGCCATCATAGAGGCAGGTATTTTAGGGGAAGAATCATTTGAGTCCCTCCAGGCCCAGTAATCCATACTTGTCCTCAAGAAAAAGGTATGCAAGGAACTGGTTAAGGCCCTAAGAGAGAAATTAACTGTGGCTGAGTATCCTTTGGGCCTATTTAAGGAATTTGTGGTAAGGGTGTCACAAGTCGACCCCTTCACCACTGAAACATGCACCCTAGAGGACTATGTCCTCAGTAAATATGATGAGTTCATGGAGTCCCTATATCAGTATGTTAGGGACTTCAAAATAGGAAGACTATAAAGATTATCTAAGATAATGCTCTGGGCACATGATACCGTAAATATAGTAGACAAATTCTGGAATGGGGCCAGATAATTTGAGGAGAAGTTTGAGGTTGCCCGTAGCCAGTGCGGGAGCATTAAGGACATAGATGAGGATGACATAAGCCAAGTTTTGGAGACATTCAAAAATAACAAAGGGAAATAAGGTTCTTCGGATTCTAGAGATTTTTACTAGCAGGGTACATTTTGAACATTATTTATTCTTTGAGCACAAGCTCTTGTATCCCAGAGGCCCAGATCGAATAATTTTGTATTCTTTTGATGACCTACATCCAGGTTCCCTAGAACTGACCATTCATTTTGAGGTAGTTAATAAGGGTGTTAGAAAGTAGGTGACCCTAGCAAGGCACGTCAACTTGAGGGATGGTTCTGATACGTGGTCTTCCCAAGGTGTCGCTCCAGCATAACACTTAGCACATCAGAGACAATGAGCTACTTTTACATTGATGAGGCATGTAGCCTCGATCCCTGGGGGATCAAATTTCTTCTATTATCTAATTTCTTCTATTCTCCCTCTGGCTCCCTTCTTGAGGCCGATTCTTCCATACCTCTTTTCTTGTCTTCTTCTGTTGATCTGTCAAAACCTTTTCTCTTCTCGAGATTGTTATAATATGGTGTAGGGAGTAAAAGTCACTAGAAATTGTATTTTATTGATTGAGTGTAAAGGTAAGTTAGTTTAACTTTAGGGAAAGTATGTGTATAAATAACAAGTTTGACCTCATTCCAAGGGTCGGCAGAATTAATGATTTTGTAGTCCATAGCTATAGCACTTTAGCATTTTGTTTCTTGTAGTTGCAGAGCTCAATGCTCCTTAGTTATTAGAAGCTCTCGGTAGATAGATGCTCCCTTGGAGCCATTATTGTACGCACCATTAATGCTAGAAAACCATTAATGAAGAAGGAAGGATTCTCGTGATGTTGTTGTTGGTCTTCTTCCCTCTGAGTTAATACTCTTTTGTGTTGTATGTTTCTAATTTCCCTTTCTCTAATATTTTAAGTAGATTAACAACCTTCTTTCCCCCTTGCTATTGAATATGTATGAACTGATGGTTTTATATGCATTCAGTATTTAGTGTAGAATGTTAGAGCTTGGTTGATGTTTTAAATGTATTTGCATAACTATAGATAGAATGGAATACTTCTAACCCTAGCATATCTTTTGAAGTTTCTTTGGTAATCTAAATGCTTGTAGGAAACCTTGACCTAACAAAATCTCCAGAGAAGACAAGCCAAGAGAACCAGCTATCCCCCTGAACAAAAAAATTGCGCTCCCAACTTCACTCCCGCACCATTGAGACCCAAATCTCATGTGCTTGAAGGCCCAGAGAATTTATTCCCTGGACAACCTTTATAGGAAAATTTGGCCCGTACCCTGGTACCCAGTGACAACTTACACCCTGTTGACAGATCGGTCAAAAAGTCACGTCAATAGAAACTGGTGCTAGAAGGAGGGCATGTGCTCGTCCCCTTCGGAGGATTAATATTTTACACCACCTGAGGGCTCCCCAAGGCATAGTTTTAGGAAGCAAGCCTTTAGTGAGATTAGATCATTTTCACCTACCCAATTCAAAAGAGTCCTTAGATTAGCCCCCAATCCCCGTAGGTTGCTCAAAAGAAGTGGACCCCACAAAACAGGTAAACCAACATTGTCTAGGGATCTACTACATCTCAGAATACTCAAGTCTCCCAAAAAACCTCAGGGACTAACACTCTACCCAGCTAAAATCCAACACCCTCGATGGTTGCATACTTCAGTAACACTGGGTCCCCAATGGGACAGTTTTCGGGTGCAACCAACAATCTTCCTTCACACCCACAAAAGATTGTCCCCCGATATGAGAACTTAGGCTCAAAAATAGTAGAAGAGCATCTACAGGTATACAAAGATGCAATGAACCAACACTAGATCCAACATCAAGACGTTGTGACTCAGATGTTCTCTCTTTCCTTGATACAAAACAAGCCAAACTGGTACCTTAACCTACCCGCCAACTCCATTAATAGCTAGCAGTATATGGAGGATGCCTTCCTAGCATCCTTTCACATATATGTGGGCCCAACGTGATCCCACAGCTAGTTCATCTCCATCAGGAAGGAATTGAATGAACCCCTTGCAGCATTTAACTATCGGTTCCAACATGCCTTGAAGCGGTGCACGAGTCCCTTCATCCCATCCATGGATGTGACCATCCAGATGTACCTTAAAATGATGGACCCTTTTGTTTCCACTCTCCTATGGAGAACCACCACCCCCAATGACTAGGACACTCTAGTGAAAGTTTACAACCTAGCCTTGGAGTTGTCTCGCGGTTTGAGAAAAGCTCCTGGCGCAATTGGGCAGAGCATACCTTTGAACATGATACCTAGTGGAACTTCATACACTGGGGGATACAACCCCAATTAGGAAATGGGTTCCCTAGTGATGGCCATGAATCCCTCACCACCGCCGATAGACCAGCAGGCCCGGTACATATACCCATCGCAAGTAGAAACAATACTGGGTCTGGAATTCATTCCCTAGAACCAGTTATAGAAAATTCAACAACCACCAACACAACACTCCAGAGTACCTTTCTTCCAGTTGCCTACGGCTGGAGGATTACCATCCTTGACTCTGGTAGCTGCTGCCGCCTTCCCTGGGAACCAACCACAACAACTGTAACACTATGATGTGAACTCCCAGCTATCCACTGAGGTTGAATCCCTTTGATGATTATTGTCCTCATTGACTATGGACATGGGACAGTTGAAGGCGGGGTCTTTTGCACCCCACAACCCCAATTCCCATAGAGGGAATATCTTCTTTGGCTAATGAAATGCCAATGCTAGAGGAAGGAACTACAACAACGGGCCTCAGCCCAACCAATAGAAATGGAATAACAATGCAAACACCAGAGGTCCTCCTCCAAACCAAAGCACCACTCAAGGCGGTGCTGGACCCAACCATTCTGCCCAGCTTGAAGAATTCTACCCCATGACCAACAAGTGTAGATTGCACGACACTAGCTCTCATTTCAATGTAAAATATGCCATAATAGAGAAGGTCATCATGATCTCCTAGCTGGACAGACAACAAACTCTTAATCCAACTTCCCCGAAAATGCTCACGCAAGAGCCCACTCATGATGCCTTCACCTGTGAGACTATCTTCTTTGGGATAGAGAAGGAAGATGAAGAAGAACCCAAACTGGAGGGGTTCTTTGATGAATCTATTCTAGCCTTTGAGGCCAATGCCTTCACCAACCCATAGACTCCTTATAACACTCAAAGTTAGGTTGGTAAAGGACCATTTTACATGCCTACACCTTCCAAAGATACCCCTCCATGGGATAGCACAACTGATCGCTCCTTCCCACCTAAAGGACCTGGCTCCAACCAAGCTAAGGACCTGGTAGAGAGAAGCCAATAATACCCTAGGGGAGGTTTGATATTACAAAGGCATTATAATGAACTACCACCTCCATGACCTTGATGGAGGTTTCACTGAACTATCCCAAGCAGAGGAAGTCTCTTCTAAAGCTCTTGGAAAACCTGGAAGCTGTCAGTCGCCCACCCAAGACTATCACTTTTGATGATGCCAATGTGGCTGTCTTTTGGGGAAACACTAAGGATCCTCCCTTCCTACTATGCTTAAACATACAAGGGAAGAACCTACAAAATTTCTTGGTAGATTCTGGAGCTTCGGGCAACATCATGCCCTTATCAATATGCTAGAAGCTCAGACTACATCCCACTCCATCCAAAGGCGCAGTAGTCTAGCTGGATAAAATTACTGTAAAAATGTTAGGTGAGCTGAAGAACATCTAGATTCAGCTCATCCAAGACCCCCAAATATTAAGCATCATAGACATCCAAGTGGTGGACATCCCAGAGACTTACGTGATGTTATTGAGTCAGAATTGGTCCAAGGCCCTTAATGGGTATTTCTCCACTGACTTTTCCCACTTGTGGCTCCTCTAGGAGGGAGAATATTACTAGATCTGGGTAGAAAGTGAACCCAAGAGGAAATAGGCCCTCACTAAAGTTGGGAGGGTGAATGAAGTCCTCTTCTCTGAGACTTCCCCTGGGGTGTACCGAGCCCTGGAAATCTTGACATTTGATTTCACCCCCGGGGAAGATCCCATAGTTTCTCAGACAATTCAGGACCTAAATGAAAAACTAAGAGATGAGGTTAACTCACAGGGTATCACAGTAACTCCTATGACACTCTTGTCCAGCACTTAATGCTAGGTGCATTATTAAAAACATTGAGAACTAGAGTGTGAGCCTTGCTTTTCCACTTCCACCCACCATATCAATTCCCTATAGGAGAAGAAACATGAGGTGGATTTGCCTGGACCCAACAATCATCCCGGGGGTACTCCCATGGTGCCACATATCTAGGGATCCCAACCATAGGCTTCTTTGAAGGGAAACCTCACCCACACGCCATCAAAGCTGGAGAAAACTCCTCCCAAACTCCTAAAAAAAATCCAAAGGCCACTTCTCCTCCCTAGTGCTAGACAACAAATAGTGACTTGTGGACCCTGAAGTTTGACATGTCCCAATCTAAACAAGGTTGTGGGGCTGGAGTGGAATTGATCAACCCATGGGGGAAATCCTTCCTCGCTTCTTATAGGCTATAGTTCAACTAAACAAAAAATTTCATGGAGTACGAGGCCTTGGTCCTTGGATTCCTATTTGCACTAAGAAAGGGAATCACCCATCTTTGGGCGCTGGGTGATTTAGAGTTGATCATTAAATAGGCCTAGAAACAATACACTTGTCATGATAAAAGGCTATTTGCATACAACAATCAGGCATGAGGCCTCATTGAATATTTTGATGCCTTTGGCATTGAACTCATTCTCCTAAAAGGCAACTACGTTCTAGATGCCCTCGCCGTATCTGCCAGCACTCTTGAGCCAATGGCTGGCTCCCGGATCTAGAAATTCTCTGTTGAGATGGTCCCCACCCCATCCATTATAGAAAATGTCACCCACTTTTAGGTCTTTGAGGATGATCAAAATATGCTCACCTTCATGCCCAACGTTGGTGTCTTCGAGGACCAAATAGTTGAAGAAAGAGATGACGAAGATATCGGGCAGGGTGAAGAAGATGATGGGATCATAGACTTACTAGCCAACACCATTCCTAAGGGGATGGTAGTGATAGAATGTATCTTTGACTCAGACACTCAGGGTCAGGAAAAGATATCATCCTCCTTAGAGGGAGAAAAATTTGACAAAGTTAACATCGGCCAAGCCGGCGAAGAAAAGTTTGTGCATATCGAAACCTCCTACTCTCAACAGGAGAAGGAGAAGATTCTCGCAGTTTCCAAGAATATGTTGATGTAATTGTGTGGGGGTATGAGGATTTGAAGACATATGACACATCCATCATGACCCATACCATCCCACTAAAACCTGATGCCAATCCTTTCTAGAAAAAGCAAAGGTCGGTAAACCCACTAATCGAGCCTCTAATCCATCAAGAGGTTCAGAAACTATTGTCAGCCTAGATTATCTTTCGTATCTGGCACACTATGTGGGTTCCAACCTCATCCCTATGAGGAAGAAAAGTGATGAGATCTGCCTTTGCATGGATTTTTGCAATTTGAGCATGGCCTCTAATAAGGATAATCACCCTCTCCCCTCGTTGGATGAGGTATTGCAAATCATGAATGAATCACAAATGATGTCCTTCTTGGATGGGTACTCCAAGTATAACCAGGTCATGGTTAAGTACAAAAATAGGGAAAATACGATGTTCACCACCAAGTGGGGAACATTTTCATACTAGAGGATTCCCTTTGGCCTAATCAATATAGGGGCCACATTTCAAAAGGTTACGAACATTGCGTTTGAAGGCCTAGTAAATTGGTACATAATCATCTACATGGATGATTTGACCATCTTTTCCTAGGACAGACATGATCACTTCACCCACCTTGCCCAAATTTGTGAGAGATGTCACCAGTATGGAATATCCCTCAACCCTAAGAAATGCATATTTGGGGTCACTGAAGGGAAGTTTCTCAAGCATATCATCTTCGAGAAGGGTATATCTATTGACCCTAAGAGATTTTAAGCATTGTTGAATGTACAAATTCCTGACAGCAAGAAAGAAATGAGGTCTTTCTTTGGAAAGATCAATTTTGTCTGGTGGTTCATCACTGGATTGGCTGAGGTAGTGAAACCACTCAATGAGATGATGAAGAAAGATACAAAGATTGAGTGGAGTCTTAAAGCAAAGCGGACAGTCACCCAGATTAAACAAATGATCTTGGAGGCACCGATCTTGGCTAGTCTGAACTATTCCCTCCCTTTCCACATATACTCCTTTCCTTCACCACATTCTACCGTGGTGGTTTTGACCTAAAAGGTTGAAAGGGAAGAACAACAAATAGCTTTTATGAGCTCCCCCTTTAAGAATTCTGAAGTCTGGTATTCACCTTTTGAAAAGTAGGCCTTTGCTCTCGTTTGCACCGTGAAGAACTTCCAGCATTACATTGTCTGGAGAAAAGTGCACGCTATCATTCTGGACTAGGTTGTTAAGTCTCTGCTCTTGCAGAGTGAATTAGGTGAATGACAAGTGAAATAGATGGCCATCCTCCAAGAGTATGATTTGGAAATGCAACCCATGAAGAAAGTCCGAGGCCAGAGACTATGTAGAGCGATGGCAGAAGGAACTCTAGACATCGAATGCCAAACATATATAGTGGAGTCCATCACTCAAGATCCATGGTATACCAACTTGGTATACTTATTATTGAAAAATAGATTCCTAGAGGGGCTACCTTCAATCAAACATCATTCCCTATGGCTGAAAAGAACACACTTCATGATAAAAAATGGAATGCTTTTTCATAGGAACTATGAGGGGTATACTTCTGGTGCATTGATAGAGACCAAGATAAAAAGATGATTGAAGAATTTCACAGATAGTTTGGAACCAGGCATGGCTCACTTGATGCCACTTCCCATCATATTCTCTGGGCTAGATATTATTGGCCATGTATCTTTAAGGACGTCTACACTCACATTAGGAGATTCCATACTTTCCAAACAATGACACATCATGAGTGGAACTCGACCATGCCTTTGCAACCGGTCTTCAAAGCTAGACCCTTTGCCCAATGGGAATTTGAATTTATCAGGGAAATCAACCCCAACTTGTCTTCCAACCACCGGTACATTCTGACTGCTACTGATTATTGCACTCGATGGTCTGAAGTGATTCCTTGCAAAAACAACACGGCAGACGTAGTCATTAAATTCCTAGAAGAAAACATAGTCACAAGATTTGGAATGCCATTTTCTATAGTGTATGATAATGATCTAGCATTTTCTTCGGTGCAATTACTCGAATGGACCTATGAAAGAAAGATCACCCTAAAGTTCTCTGACAACTACTACCCCCAGGGTAATGGTGTGGCTGAATCTACTAACAAAAATCTATTTGAGGTGATCAAACATCTGTTAGAACAAAACTCCCAGGACTGACACCAAAAGCTTAGATTCACCCTCTAGGTGGATCACATCTGAATAAAGAAAGCCTTGGGGACATCCCCATTCCATTTAGTTTATGTCCAGAATCGAGTATTCCCCATCAACTTGTAAATCCCATTTTTATAGTTTATGCAAGAATTCAGTAACTGGGACAACATTGTGGAGGTTCGGCTCTTGAACCTGGTATGGATGGAGTAACAAAGAGATGTAGCCCTTGAACATTTTGCGCATCATCAAGTAGTAGTAAAATGATGGTTCGATTGAAGAGCCCAATATAAGGGCCTTCAAATTTTGGACCTTGTTCTCTTGTGGGACAAAGCCCAGGAAAAGAAGGGAAAGCACACTAAGTTCCAACAACTCTAGTTCAAACCATATCTGATAGCTGAGATTCATGGGGAAAATTCTTATCACCTCAACACTATGATCAGAGATGTCATCCCATTTCCTTTCAATGGGCAGTTTCTCAAGCAGTATTTCAAATAAGGTAGGTGGTGAGTTTGTCTGAAGTTGTACTATATGTAAAGTTCTTGCCTGTACATATCTTTCTTGGTGCTCCGTTTGGAGTGCCTTGTAAATACTTTCTTGGCCATCCTCTGGGACCACCTTTCCTCTTTATGTTTTCTTTGTTTTTGGCTTTCTTTTTTTTTTTTTTCCTTTATTTTCTGGGTTTCCAACATGTGTGCCTTCTCCTTGTAGGCAGGTATGCTTCACATAACATCTAGTCTTTGGAATGGTACATTGTGTATTCTGGTGAATTTGGAATCTATCATTAGCATAGTGGCATTTATCTGCACTCTGGAGTTGTTCTGTAAGTATGGTAAAAGGTTATGGATAATCTTCATCATATTCACATCTTGATAGCCCAGGCATCAGTTAAAGGAAAATTTAAGAAGCAAGTAATCAGACACCTGGAGGGTAGATCGGTTGTGCTGGTTGTTGACCAAGTTTGAAAATCATTAAAATATCCCAGGTCTGGAACATTCTCTCCTATTGGAATTTAAAAGTGGGTGACAAGGTGAAAGAAGTACCACCATTAAAATTGGCTAAGCTTAAGGTTCACGGTGAAAGAAGTACCGCCTTCCCACCTAGAAAATAAAAGAAAAAGGAAAACCAAAGAATAGAGAATTCTTGTAGCCGGGGGAAATGTGCAAGATATGATGAATTTGGTTCAATTTATTCAGTGTCTCCTCTTTGATTCTCCTGGAGTTCATCAGCTTGGTTTTGTTTCAAAGCACAAAGTTCACAACTGACGAAAGACTAAAAGATTGAATCAGTGATGAGTTCAATTTTATGAGACGCCTTGCGCTTTACAAGCAAAGTTCTCCCAGTAATGATTAATTCCAGTTTTACTAACCAGAGATTCTGAAGTTCTTGAATGTGCTAAGGCTTTCATCCTAGATAGTCACCATTTGTTATCCCCTACATACCCATCCCTACATTTTGTAGGCAAAATGTTGGGTCCCCCCTTTTTGGTTTTTCTTTTTCCATGGTTTCTTTTGTTTCCTCTATTTCCCTTCTGGGATTTGCTTCTGTAAGGGTTGTTTTTCTTTTGCTTTTGTTTTCTTTTTTCTCCAGGACCTGGTCCCAGAGTTTGTTTTTTCTTTTGATCCATCTGGATCCCAGACTCTGGGACTCTCTATTAGTCATGTCTTCTTTTGCAAGAAGATGTGACTGCATGGAATCCTGAAGCCTAGAGTCCAGAGATTTGCTTGTTCTAGAGTTTGCGGAGAGAAAGAAATGCATTTATACCCTAAGGGTATAGATAGAAGTTACCAGTCATTTTCACACTTACCACAATCAAACACTTAGAGAAATTAGAGCGATTCAAAGGTGATTAAGGTGATCTAAACACCATTCTGCTCCCTATGTTTAGTGGTTGATAAAACCATGATTTGCAGTGCTTTCTTGTGGTTTCTTGAAGGTTAACTTGTTGCAAAGCGCCTCCCGTGCTTGTCTTTCCCACATTTCCCTATGTTTTTAGGTAGGCCTTCGGCTCTCTCCTCTCTGGTTTTTTGTTCTATTTCTTGCTTGTCTATTGTGTTTTTGTTCTATTTTATCTTGGTTCTATTTTTGTTTCACCGCATCTTTGCGCTGGCTTTTCTGTCGCCTCCCATTGGTGGGATGGTTCTGCCAGAGGGTTGTTCGCTCTCTGTGTAGTTGTAGTACTATGTATACTTTGTATATTTTTTAGAATAGTGTAAGTGCTCATGTACATTCTATAAATTGTAAATCTCTATATATAGCTATATATATGTCAGTTGTGGGTCACCCAACGAGTTGCGCTTCAGTCCTCACAGTGTTTTGGACCTCTATAGCTTTGTATATGTGTATATCTGATGTATATCATTCTATTTGTGTCAATCTTGTCACACTCTATCACGTCTAAACCATGTTGTCGAGCTCACCCAAGAGGTATCTGCAATAGTTTGCACTCGGCACCACACTGGTTCAAGCCATGGTGGCTTCCTCTCTCCTTTGTTGTGTCATCTTAATGGCAGGATTGACTTCCCATAAGTGGGCATTCAAATCCCATCCCATCTGGCATTTACTTCCCCTGTATCAGCCCACTTGTCACCATTAATGCCATTATGCCACTTGTCACATGGGCACATGATGACCCATGTTAGCCAACTATGACTCTCTACCGGTCACATTGAAAATGACTAGTTCTTTTGGACTCCAGGTGCTGAGAAGCCCTTGGGCCTTCATTCCAATTTTGTCACCTAATCCAATGCCCTGAAGCCCCTAGGTGATGATCAGAATCCTATCCTTGTTAACTTTAATCTTCCAATATTTTTGATGCATGCTAACATTTTTTAAGTAGATGCAAAGTGGTGGTGAATTCCCCAGATTCCTTAAAGTATTATTTTTATCATATCGTGTATTGATTATTCTCTGGTCTTGCAGGTTGCAAATTGATTGATCAAAATGTCTGAAGTGATTGCTCCTCCTAATAGCCTGGAGTTTCCAACTACCTCCACCCAGGCAGCTACAAAAACAAAGGCCGAAAAGATGCTAGCCAAGCTGCCGCTAAATTCCAAGTACCCAAAGGAGGGTGCCCTCATAGGGTCCAAGGTGGACTCTAAGTTGTAGGAGATAACAGACAGAGAGCCCAGACTATGGGCTGAAATTTAGGGCTTGGTCCAAGCCATCTACCAACAGAGGACCGCAAGAGATAATATGGCGAAACACATGGCCACCTTTGAGATTATTAAAGCTTCAAGTTTTCCCTACTTGGTGCAAGCACTATAGTTGATACTACAACTGGTGATGCTCTACAATGCCTCCACTCAGGTTGTTTTTCTCATCGATCCATGGCTGCTACATTATCCAGTGACTATCGTCAATCTAGATGCAGCTACTTTTGATTCAGGGCTGGGGATCCTTCAATTCAAGTGAGCCATGGTTCTCTCCTGGGCCACATCATTAAAGGAGTTCGAAGAAGCTTCCCTTATCTCTCGGCAACATCTCAACACCCACTAGATGAAGTCCCCGAGAAGGGATTATAAAAAGATGAAATTGGAGATTCCCCATGGGGATTTCAAAGAATGTATCCAAACACACATCATATTTGTATGTAGGCTCTTTGGAGAGCCCCATGCCCAGGATTTCTCAGCATGGATGTATTAATTTCTCTACTATGTCATGGCTCATAGTCAGACCTGCAATTGGGTGGCCATCATCACCAACCATTTGGACACACAGCTAAAGAGCCTCCTCTATACCTCCAAGTTTCACATGACATCCTACGTACTATGGGCACTGTCCCAATAGAGACCTACCTTCCAGTGATTGTAAACAATGGGAATTGTTGGGAACGGGCCCCACCATTTGAATCCATGGGATCATTATCCCCAAGGCTAGCGGGAATTTAGCTTCCAAATTTTTGCAGGGTAAATGATGCATTCATTTACCAAAATATTTTGACACTCACATGTGCCTCTAGATACCAGTTATCACAAGAGGCAATGAAATTGGTGAGTACTTATGAGAATTAATTTATTCAATTCCAGTAGCACACATATATTCGAGTGACCAGCTTCTCTGGGAAACCATATCTTCTTCCTCAATATTGTGGGGATAGAATTATTCATTTAGAATTCTTGAGAAAAATTCTGGAGTTGCATGCGCTCTTCACATTGAAGAAGGTTACCAATGTCCCATTCCCAATCTCTTATGGGAACTATTTTGGGAGTTTTGCCATAGAAAAGGAGGCAGACAATGAACTGAAGAGTCTAGGACTGCTGGAATTTCACCATACTAGAAACAATTTTGATCTCTTGGTAAGATAGCAATAGCGCTTCCCCGGGCATCCCCACCACATAAAGATGATATTGAATATTTCTGGGTGGATTTCCAAGATGGTTTTGATCTCCGGGCCTGCCAACATTTCATGGATGTCTAAAGGCTTGATAAAAGCCCTCGAACTTTGGGGTTTCTTGAAGGGTTTTTTAGATGACCGGCCGCTGGAGGACCCATTGTATAAAGAGTAGGGATTAGGTAAATTGGATCTCCCTCTGGTGGATTGGGCCACCCTAGAAGATTTAACAATTGATGGGGTATGTCGCCCCATTGTAGAAAATATTCACAAGTATTTTGAGTGGGTGTGTTCGAGGAGCAACCAGGAAGGACCAATTGTTTGGAGGTCCACCTCAACCTTTGGAGCTACATGACCCAGCACAAGAAAGGGGAAGGAAAAAGAAGATACCCTGGCCCAGGTCCCTCTCAAGGGTTCGATCCCCATAATGTTGCAAATACAAGAAAAAATGGAGGCGTCGAGGCTGACAAGCTAGAAAATAAGCATGCAACTATCTTAGGGTCTCCTTGCAACTCCAGTAGCATCTGCTCGCCCGACGGGATCCCCATCATTGGCCACACTGATGAGCAAGAAAACGTTCACTAAGGTAGAGTCTGCAAGTATTTTGGATGCTATGGCCCCACTATAAAGAAAGAAAAAGAAGGTGAACCCCACCCCAAGTACAAACGCAGGCCCCGGTATGCCCAACATTCCCCCAGTAGACATCAGTTTAGGTTCCCCCAAACTGAATGACATTTCAAATACCTATTTCCCACATGACGACTTTGATGATATCTTTAGGACTGATGAGCTCATGAACCTACATGGGGATATAGATCACGTGGTAGAAGAGATAGCCACTCAAGAAAAAGAGGATATCCCTGCTGAGAAGGAAGTCCTGGAACAAGAAGCAACCATAGAGAAGGAAGTCTAAAAAGAAACATAGAAGGAGACTGAATGAGAGAAAACGCCGATCCAAGAGACTGAGGATGAACCAAGGCAAAGAGCAGACGAGCAATTGATGACTGGGGAAATCAGAACCACAGGATCAACTATAACCCCATTCATCATGCTCAAGACACCATTGGTTACTCTGGGTGACCAAATGCCTCGGGGTATATTTGGGGAGGTGATCACAGCAACCCAAACATTGAACCTAGGCTAGACACCTCCACCGCCTCTAGAAGACATTCTAATGGAGGAAGATATCTCAGCAAAGATTCCAAAGAAGAAGAACAACAACATTAGGATGAGGGGAAAATCCCCAAGAATATAAATGTTAATTTTCCCAATGCTGAGAATGACGGGGAAATCCTTGAAGATACAGGTGATGTTGATGCCGATAGAGGAGGAACCCCAGAAATAATGAGAGAGGACACAAACATGGTAGAAAATACTAAGGCCTATAGAGAACAGGAGAGGGAACATGAACAGGAAAAGGAGAAAGAGCCTGATGACACTGAAGATACCGGGAATGCACCACCAGACTCTGAAGGGAGTCTCGATACGCAGGCCTTGATAACAAAGCTGCCCTAGCTGCCGCAATGGCTGGTGGAATCCAGAAAGAGAAAGGCCCCGATGGTTGCAACAGGTGTTCTACTCTCCTTGGCTAAAATGATGACCCGAAATGCAGAGGCTAAGAAGCCTAAGATGGCCCGGATAGTCCATACCCTCTGGACTGGTCCAACAGGAAGTATAGTTGTGACAATCGCAACACCTCCCCCAGATACAGATGCAGCGACGATAAAGCCCAGGGATTATGCGATCACAAAGATAACACTGGGGAGAAGAGATAAGCAGGGAAAGTTGGACCTACTGAGGGAGGCCACCAAAGTAGTGGACGCCTAGTATGATCAATAGGCCCATAAGTTGAAGGAGGAAAGAGAAACCAATGCATATCTCCTTGAACTTTCGACAAAACTCATAGTGCCCCTAGTCGAGATCCACTTGAAAGCTTCTACCTCAGGATTACCGCTTGCACAGGGTGACGTGGATACTCTATTGGCCATGAAGAAGAATGCCCAGGCTGTGGATGGGTGGATCACCAAGAAGATATCCTTCGTAAGGCAATTTTTGGTGGTATCGCTCCTGGATCTTTATCAGATCAACAACTTATTGAATTAGGTGAACATCTCCGCTACCTTATGGGAGGGAGACTTGGAAAAATATGAAGGATGGAAATCTAGGTTGGATGAGGTCTTCAATGCCGAGGAAGAAGTCATCACAGATGCGGGTATTTTGGGGGAGGAATCATTTGAGTCCCTCTGGGCCCAATACTCCAGACTTGGACTCAAGATCAAGGTATGCAAGGAACTCGTTAAGGCCCTAAGAGAGAAATTAATTGTGATCTAGTATCCTTTGGGCCTATTTAAGGAATTTGTGGTAAGGGTGTCACAAGTCGACCCCTTCACCACCAGAACATGCACCCTAGAGGACTATGTCCTCAGTAAATATGATGAGTTCATGGAGTCCCTATATTAGTCTGTCGGGGAATTCAACGGAGGAAGAATATCAAGATTATCTAAGATGATGCTCTAGGAACATGATGCCGTAAAGATAGTAGAGGAATTCCAGAATGGGGCCGAAGAAGTTTCAGAGAAGTTTGAGGCCACCCACAGATGGTGGGGCAACATTAAGGACATAGATGAGGATGGCATAAGCCAAGTTTTGGAGACATTCAAAAATGGCAAAGGGCAATAAGGTTCTCCAGACTCCAGAGATTTTTACCAGTAGGGTACATTTTGAACATTCTTTATTCTTTAAGCGCAAGCTCCTAGATCTCAGAGTCCCAGATCCAATAATTTTGTATTCTTTTGATGACCCACATCTAGGTTCCCTAGAGCCAACCAGTCATTATCAGGCAGTTAATAATGGTGTTAGAAAGTAGGTGACCCCAGGAAGGCACATCAACTCAAGAGATGGTTCTGACACGTGGTCTTCCCAAGGCACCGCTCCAGCATAACACTTGGCGCATCAGAGATAGTGAGCCACTTTTACATTGATGAGGCATGTAGCCTTGATCCCTAGGGGATCAAATTTCTTCTATTATCAGATTTCTTCTATTCTCCCTCTGGCTCTCTTCTCGAGGCTGATACTTTCATACCTCTTTTCTTGTCTTCTTCTGCTAATCTGTCAAAACCTCTTCTCTTCTCAAGGTTTTTGTAACGTGGTTAGGGTAGTACCGGCCATCAAAAATTGTATTTTATTGATTGAGTATACAGTTAAGTTAGGTTAACTTTAGGGAAAGTATGTGTATAAATAACAAGTCTGAGCTCATTCCAAGGGTCAGCATAATTGATGATTTTGGAGTCCATAGCTATAGCACTTTAGCATTTCATTTCTTGTAGTTGCAGAGCTCAATGCTCCTTAGTTCTTAGAAGCTCTCAGCAGATAGATGATCTGTTGGAGCCATTATTATAAGCACCAGTGATGCTGGAAAACCATTAATGAAGAAGGAAGGATTCTCGCAATGCTATTGTTGGTCTTCTTCCCTCTGAGTTAATACTCTTTTCTGTTGTATGTTTCTAATGTCCCTTTCTCTAATGTTTTAAGTAGATTAATGACCATATTTTCCCCTCACTATTGAATATGTATGAATTGATGGTTTTGTATGCATTCAGTATTTAGTGTAGCATGTTAGAGCTTGGTTGATGTTTTAAATGTATTTGCATAACTATAGGTAGAATGGAATACTTCTAACCCTAGCTTATCTTTTGAAGTTTCATTGGTAATCCAAATGCTTGCAGGAAACCCCAAGCTAACAAAATCCCTGGAGAAGACAAGCCAAGAAAACCAGCTATCCCCCCGAACAAAACAATCACACTCCCAACTTAGCTCCCGCACCGTCGAGACCCGAATCTCACGTGCTTGCAGGCCTGAAGAATTTTTTCCCCTGACAAGCTTTACAAGAAAAGTTGGCTGGTACCCCGGTACCTGGTGACAACTTACACTCTGTTGGCAGACCGGTCACAAAGTCCCATCAACACAATCAGTTGACCATTCCTCTTCTCTTCTCTCTTTTTTTTGAGAATGTGAAGTTCAATCATCATTTGACCATTCCTCTTCTCTTCTATGTTTCTCTTCGTATTTGAAGTGTTATAAATTTGTATAAAAGGATTAATTCAAATTATGTATGGCGTAAATTGGTGAGATAGTGAGTAAAGATATTTACCTTATTTCTCATGGATGTAGCCTTTAATGGTGAACCACATAATTCATTTTGTTGTGTGTATTTTTGATTTTCTTTCTTTTTAGTTTTGTTGTTTATTATTTTATCTACACTTTAAAATCATAAATTGGTGTCAAAGCCATGAAGAAGTTGTGAAGAAATTGAGTAAAGATAGATGATGAAAATAAATAGACGATTGACAATTTCTCAAGGAGAAATTTAGAATGTGGAATCTACAGCTGGAAGCTTTGTTGGTGCAAAATTTCTTGCAATAATGGTATAAAGAATTTTTAAAAAAAGATGATTGTGATGTCCTATAAGGAGTGACAGAAAATAGACAAGAAGGCCATGACAAACATAATTCTTTCCCTCTCTAGTAATATTTTCTTCAATGTTTCAATAGAGAAGACAATGAAATGTATTTGGGATCATTTACCTAACATATATGAAGAAAATGTTGATGCTCTTATTCTCACCATAGGAGAATCTCCAATAGATGTTTGAGTGATAAATTTGGGGGCATCATTTTCTACCACTTCATACACAGAGTATTTCAAAAACTTTAGAAAGCGATAATTTTGGTAATGTCTATCTTGGGGAGACAACATATATTGTGATATTGTTAGAAAGGGGATATTTTTTTGAAACTAATGCATGGAAATAGTTGGCTACTATGAGATGTTAGATATATCCCTTAGCTGAAAAAAAAAGTTCATTTCAAATGGACAATTGGATTCTCAAGGATGTAGAGACACTCTCAAATTAAATAGATGGAAAATTTCAAAAGGAGCCTTGGTAATTGCTAGGGGTGGATAATTAGGTTCTCTGTACATGTGTTAGAGAGTCACACTAAATTGAAAGATATGGAGGAAAATAAAGATAATGAATTAGATCTTTCACACAAGAGGTTCAATCACATGAAAAAGAAAGGCCTTAAGATTTTACACAAATAGGATCATCTTCATGGGTTGAAATTATTAGATTTGGATATGTGTGAGTACTACATATATGGAAATAAAAAGTGAATATCTTCTCTACCAAGGAACGTAAAGCACAACTATTGGAGCTAGTGCATTCGACTATCTTTAGTCCCATGGAGGTAACTCAATTGGTGGGTCTAACTATTCTATTATTTTTCTACATGGTTGCACTAGAAAGATTTAGATTTACATGTTAAGCTCAAAAACTATATTATTTGACAAATTTAATAATTTCAAAGTAATTGTTGAAAACCAAACGTAAAATAAAATTAAGTGTTTTAAAATAGATAATGGTAGTGAATTTTATTCCATAGAATTTGGTCATTTTTGTGTATAAAATGGTATTCAAATCGTAACATTTTGACCACAAGAAATTTATATTATATGAATTTTGAACAATATAATTATGGAGAAAGCTTTAGTGGCATGTTATCATGTGCATGTTTGAAAAAAGAATTTGGACCAAGGCTATCAATGCAGTAGTATATTTAATTAAGTGAAGTCTATATTCTCAATTGTATTTTAGAATTGTAGAGGTAAAGTGGTAAGGAAAAGAAATGTCTTAGAATCACTTGCAGGTGTTTGGTTGTGAAAGTTTTATTCACATTCCACAAGAAATAAGAACAAAGTTTTGAGTGAAATCCAAACAATACATCTTCATTTGATATGGGCATGTAAATATGGTCACAGGTTGTGGGATCTAGTTGCCAAAGAATTTACTCATAGCATAGATGAAATTTTTAATGAAAAAAGTGTTCACAAGTTTGTTAGAACAATGCATGCATGCACAAGACTATGTGCCATTGGGATATATATAAAATAAGAAGTGTGTATGGGACTTGAATAGAACCCATGATGAGATTAATTCACCACCTTTAATTATTCAAAGTTTGACATGTGTGGCCACGTGTCAATTCTGGCTATCACCAAACTCTATAAGTTTGTCTTCTTATGCTTTCGAGTAAATGCTCAACAACATACAAGTCTCCCAATAAACACATTCCAACGTGAGATGTTATAGACAAAAATACGACAGCCTTGTGCATAAAGTTCGAACAATCTACGCATGGCCAAATTCCTTATTCATTGCAGAGATCCTGAATGTTTTCAAAGCAGTGGTTATTATCTTATAACCAGAAAGTTAGTATCGAATATATGATGACAAGAAGCGATGAAGATAACACGACATGTTCATATCCCTTGGCGTCGATAAACAAATTAGAATCGAACATGCTTGCTATTAATTCCTGAGCGCATAGAAACATTCATCACTGAGTGTCGCTTTTGAGTTTAAACATTTCAAACAGAGTAACATGAACCGGAACATAGGTTTGGACCAGTTGTTTTAGAATGTGATAGAGGATTATTCTCGTATTATTCTCTCTCTCTCTAAAGCAATAATGTGTACCTAAAAACTAGTGTTTGGTTAAAAATCCACCTAGCAGGTTTGAATTTCCCTGGTCGAAAGTGAAGACTATATATATTCTTTTCTAGGAATTCATGGTCAATTTCATTATATGAAAAAAAAATAACGTTGGGGTGATTACTTGTTCCTTGGTAATATGTTGAGAGAGGCTTTTACTTTGTGGAGATCTTATATTTTTGATTAAGATGGTAGGGAAGGGCCCTAAACCCAGAAACAAACAAATATATAACAACTAAAACAAAGATCACAACTTCAGGCTACGACAGCGGGAAGCACCATCCAGCAACAATTTACAAAATAATCAAAAACCATACTAGACGTTCTATCTTTGCAGACTAAACGATCTATACTATCAATATCGCTTAAAAAGTCTAGAGCATTAAGTAAACTAGACCTATTAAAAACTAGTGTCTTATAAAAAACTAGTGTCTGCCTACTGGCAAAGAGATCATTGTCTTAGTAGTAGTTAACATAACAGTAATTATCATCATCCCAGAGTTTATCTATAGCCCAACAAAAGGCAACATACCAACTATAAACCAGAGCATAGAAAGAAAGATTCATTTGGTAATATAAATAGCTTCCCGTTTCATGGTAAGACGTTTGATTTCCTTTCTTCATTCATCATTCTCATCGTCAACATGTTCTTCTTCTTTGTCTTCTTTCTTCCTTTTCCTATTCTTTTTGTTCAGTTTTGTCTCCCCTGTTGCCACACCAAGCACAACCTTTAACATCAGATTCTCACTTAACCTACATAGAGAAGTAACAATAGTATTGAATTAATCACAAGTATTATTGTTAGGAATGTCACTTACGAGAGTCGTCGCCCTATTCTGCAAAGCTTGAATATAGTTCATCATAGGCCCTTCTTTCCCCACATCCTATTTCTGAGCAGGGGGTTATTGTTAACTTTTTCTTCTTCTATAAGAATAGGGGAAGTACCAACCACATTACCCAACCCTTCCACATCTTCAAGGATAAATTTTAACTCATGGGAGTCTTTCCGCTATGTATCCTCATGCTCTTCCTCTTCCTTTTCATATTCAACATGCTCAGAATTATTACTTTCTTCATAATCTTCCGCGCTCACAATATTGGTCAGTTTCTGGAACCACTTCCTCATAATTTTTTACGTTTGTTGTCCTATTTTTTTCTTAGCATGGAAGACCTATGCTCTCGAGAGCTAAACTCATTATTTTTCTCACTAGAAGTGTCACTTCCCCTTTTGTCTGAGACTCCATTTCCTCCTCAGGCACCTCTTTGTCAACTTCAATATACAAGCTTTTCCTACCAGGATTAACTTTCTAAGTTTTAGCTGGGCCAGATTTTTTCTTCGACGATTTTCTCTTAGCGGGAGTAGTATCCAAAAGGGTTTTTTCAAATGACACAAAAGATGATAGTTTAAATTTATCTAAGGATTTTAATTTTACTCCCTTTTAGCAATTTGGGGTTCTGCTTAGGGATTTCAGGAAGCGACCCGCTACTAAGAAGCTCAATTTTGAGAGAGCTAGTTGGAGCTTATTCAAGTTGAGGGTAAGTACAACAACATACAGTAAATAGAAAATGGCTAAACACATGCTGATAAAGGACATACATTAACCCTTAATGTAATGGAGGAGAGTCTCCTTTACTAATACTATTGCACAGAGAGGAAAATAGAAAAATTGACACATGAATTTTCTTGCCATGGGGGATATGGTTTAAAATAGGTAAAGTGAATCTTACCACATGAGTAAAATACTTCATTACAAATAAGAAAACCAGTGCATAAGGGGCCAGGAGTGAAGACCTTTCATACCCGTTATGAGAGGGAACCACAACTGACTTTTCAATTTTTTTAAAGAACTTTTCCTTTTAACAAGTTCACCGCTGCAATCCAAAACCATAGCCTCCGCAATAAGTTATGACATAACCACAAATTTCACGTGGCTAATAGACACATTTCTCTTGTCTCAAAAACTCAAAAATTTCATGGACAAAGTGTTGTTAAACCATCTCATGGTCTGAATCTCCTGCCTTCTAAAACTCATCCAATTGCTCCCGTTTTTGGGTTAGCTCTTTGCAGTCTCGTGTATAAAATTTCTTTAATGGGCCACCCATCAGTCTCAATTATTTGAATCTATTTTGGGTAGCAGTTTGCATCATACAAATAGGCCCAATTTCTTGGAAACCACTATGTACCAAAAAAGGCTTTTTTTGACACTTACTATATTTGAACGAAAGATTCATGAACACAGGATTGTAAGCTTTTGCAAAAATTTACTTTTATAAATGTCATTAATCATGATATTTACATCCAACCTCACCTTGATGAGATCACACTCAGATATGAAAAGACCTTCATCACAAATTGATTGATTAAAACCTATGTGATTTATAACCCCCAGCTCATAGTAATTAATGTAATGTGTAAGTGGTGGCGAAAGAAATCTTTTCGCATAGCCTAAACATTAAACCACCACATCATGTAAACTATCCACTTGCCAATTCATAGTATTATCCATCTCAACAGTCCTTGTACAACTACCCTAGAATCTATCCAAATCCATATTCCTAGATAAAAAGGTAAACTTATTAGGGAGCAAATTCTGACTTTGGCAACTTAAACCCATCCTAAGACTCCTGCCTTTTTCAAAGTCATACATAACATGACTGTTACTCCCTTCCCATTTAAATATTTGAATATTGTTTTGGTTAGGATTAACACTGATCCTTTGAATGTTTAAATATTGGTTCCTACATTCATTACAATAGAGGAGAAAACATTGCATATGCATCAATAACAAAACCACCTTCATGACCTACCAGGATCTGGACTTCAACTTAATCTTAAATTATTTTATTAGCTAAGATCAATTTTAACCCTTGGGGGCTCCCTTCAAATGTCACATTTGTGCATTCTTGGACACCCTGTCCCTAGTTAGCCATGAAGTCCGTCGTAGAGTTCCTTTCTCTTAGAGCATGTCTTATTTTAACATCTGTAAAGGATTGTAACATTCTCTTATAGTCCTCCATCAAAATAGAAATATAGTGGGGACAATTATCCCTATTGTGGAGGTGGTCAATAATTATTTTTGAGTCACCTTCTAGAATAATCCTTTCAGCCCTGAGATTTAGGAGAAATCTAATATCATACGAAGCTACCATCGCTTCACAAACATTATTGGTTTTATGCCCAAGTTTTTTCCAAATCCAGCTATTAGAACTCATTTCCAATCCTTAATGAGTCCCCCTAATCTAAAGGTGTATGGGTTACCTTTCAAGACACCATCCACATTACACTTTAGCCAACCCTCCTTTGGAGGTATCCATCTAGTCAACTTCCTTTTCCAAATGCTCTTCCAATCTATATTAATCAGATCCTGCTAAATATTCCAAACATGTTTTATACTTAAGTCTTGGAGAGAAGGGAACAATTTCCCATTTATGTAGGTAGAAATATTAACATTCTGTCTAACCTACTATTTTATAACAGCAAACAAGGGCAAGGAAGATCTCTCCTGATCCCTAAAAATTCTATTTTTCCTCTGTTTCCACACATTCCAAGAAAAAAATAGGAGAATCTACATCCAAATATTTTTAAGAATAAGGTGGTTAAAAGGGCTATTTCTCTATTGATTAATAACATTTTAAACCATTTCAGGCATGACCCAGTCCACCTATAAGGAATGAAGAATAACATGCCATATTTCTATAGTGAAGGAATAGTGCAGAAAGAGGTGATCAATGGATTCAACTTCTTCTTTACAAAGAGCACATCTACTAACAAACTAAAAGGGATTTTTATGTAAGTTATCAATAGTAAGGATCCTTTAATGCACCACCACCCACTATAAATAATTAATCTTAGGAATCAAGTTAGGGATCTAGATGTGATTCCACAACTGATCTTTCTCAACCATCCCTTCTAAAGAGCTATAGGCCGAACTCATAGAGATAAATACAGAAGAATTGTGCATCCAAATTCATCTATCACTGAAATCTTGGGAAAAAATATTACAATTAGTAAGAGGCCTAGACCAAGCCCTAATGTCTTCCAACCTTTTTTTTTCTCTAGGGGAGTATCACCACTATGATTCACAAGAGCCTCAAAGTCTCTCCAAGAGTCTCTGCCATCATTCTAGCTTAGAAAATTCTTCACCTTAGGACAAAACACATTATAGAGCCATCCCCTAATAGAAAAAAATCAATTAATCTCTGCCAAGGGAGCTTCTTGGTACCAAATATCCAACCAAATGTTATCTCTTACCATTTCCAATTATCATTCTACTCCCTCTTTTGATAACATTTTTTATATTAATAATACTCCTCCACAAGGGATATCCACAATTTGGGCGATACTCATATAGAAAGGACTCCACATTGGCATTTCCTAAATATTTAGCCTTCATAATTGTATTCCATTCCTTCCTGTCCTCCATTAACATCCTTCAAAATTTAGAAATAAGAGCCTTATTGACTTGTCTAATTATTCTAACTCCCAGCCCACCCATAGATTTATGAGTACACACCTTATCCCATTTAATGCGGGCCAAACAATTTTTTTCCTTAGTACTAGTCCACATAAATATTTTTTGAATACTTTTTGTAGAATCAACAACCGAAGAAGGGATTTTGAATAGTAAGAGGAAGAAAACATTGATGCTTCATAAACAAGATTTTAGCAAGTGAATCTTACCTCTAAGGCTGAGGAGTTTTCCTTTCCAACCCATCAAATTTCTCTAAAATCTTTCAATGAGGCCATTACAATAATTTGGGACAAGGAATTTGACAGTGTGGGGGAGGCCCAAGTAAGTGTCAGGCAAAATTTCCCTTTACACCCAAAGATCCTAGATATCTTAGCCTAAATGGAGATTTCAAAATGAAAGAAGTAAATCTTACTCTTGTTGTAATTTATTTGTTGGTCTTAGATCAAAGCATAGCTATCAAGATTCTTCTTCCATTTCCTAGCTTCCAAAATGTAATCCTTCCTAGACATAATAGTATCATGTACATATTGGTGATGGGTAGATGATTAAAGTTGGGAAGCGAATCTCACACCCCTTAATCCTTGAGAATCTCAGATTTTTTTGAGATTTCTTTCTAGCACTTCGACCACCAAAATAAACATATAAGGTGAAAGGGGATCACTCTATCTTAGACCTTTTACAGTAGAGAAAAAATCACTAGGAGAGCCATTCACCAAAACTGACAACTTGGTAGTAGTGACACAACTCATAAGCATCTTGTAAAATTTACCTTTAAAACCATTTTTTTGGAGTATTGCAGTGAGAAATTTCCAATCCACATTTTCATAAGCTTTAGAAATATCCAACTTTACCATCATAATAGCTTTTTTGTTGGCTTCCATAGAGTGTAATAACTCATGGGTAGATATAAAAACATCCAAAATGTTTCTTCCTCCAAAAAAACCTTTTTGATTCTTAGAGATAAGTTTATCTAGAACTCCCTTAAGTCTATTAGCCATCACCTTAGAGATAATTTTATACACAATGTTATAGAGGCTAATAGGGAAGAAATCATAGATATAATTAGGATCAACCCCCTTAGGAATAAGATAAATTTAGGTAGAATTGATTTGTTTCACCACTTTTCTTGTTCTAAAGAAATCTCTAACCACATTAAAGACATCTTCCCCAATAACATCCCAAAACTCCTGAAAGAATGTTGGGGGGAAACCATCTAGTCCTAGGGATTTGAAAGCATCATGGGAGAAAACAACATCTCTCACCTCTTGAAAATTAACCCAAATAGATAGGTTCTAATTATCATTCTCATCAATAAGAAAGGGAATAGCATCCAAAAGACCCTCATGGTCAGAGAAGACATTATTCTCTAAACCTTGGTTAGAAACAAAAAAATTGACCGCTTCACTGAAAATATCCTCCTCCTTCTCAATAGAGGATCCATAAGGAAGCAAAAAATTCCTGATCTTATTCCTACTTCTATGATTTAGATTAGAGTAGCGAAAAACCTTTTATTCTTATCTCACTCTTTGAGCCATTAAATCCTTGAGTTTTACTTCCAAAATATCTGCTCTTGTATACTGAGTTTTAAGCATTTTTCCCTTAGAATCTTTTCTTGCCTGCATATTTCTTTGTTTTGTTCTCCTTTCTTCATTCTTTCTTGGACTTCATCTAACTCACTCACCCAGTTCTTTTCTCTTTAAAAAATATTTCCAAAATAAGACTCATTCAAACCTTTCTCCTTATCCTTGATAAAATAGAGCTTCCTACAAATTCTTATAATAGGGGAATCAACCATAGGAATGTTCCACCATTGTGATTTGAAGTCGTTGTAGGGTGGGATGTATGAAAAAAGTTAGTAAGATTAGGCCAGTTGGAGGAGAGGATGAATCTATCTAACCTGACCTAGATAGGATTGCTTCCCTACCTTCTATCATACCAAGTAAAATATACCTCATGAAGATCAATATCCATCAACCCAGAACCTGTAAGAAAGTCTTCTAAATTAGCCATACTTTCACTGAAATATTCAGTTCCTCCAAATTTCATTAAAGGAGATAAGGTATAATTAAATTCCACTCCCATCGTCCATCTATCTTGACTATTACAGGCCATAAGGCTAGAAAGTGAATCCCAAAAATATCTTCTTAGAGCCCACACATTAGGGGCATACACATTACTCAAATTCCAAGACTGGTCCAAAAAAATATTTTGAAAAGAAATATTCATACTATTATTGGAGGAGTGGAGAAGAGAACCCATAACTTTACTAGGAATCCAAAGAGTAGCAAGACCACCTGAATCTCCAATAGAGCCCAAGGTGTCCTAAGCAGCTCGAAACCAAATTTTGCAAGAAATATCTCAAAACTTTCTTTGTTCATTTTAGTTTCTTGAATGAGTAGTATATCTATTTTTGTTCTCTTGGATAACACATTTTAATATCCTTCTTGGAGAAACTATTGAAGCCTCACATGTTCCAAGATATAATCTTCATATAGATAATAACTAAAATAGTTAACCCAATCCAACAACTCCTCTTTTGGTTGTTGCTACTCCCTCCTTTAGGAGTATGCTCCTTATTTTTTTTATTTTTAGCATTGAAGAACCCATCTATTGTTCTTTGTTTCCCACTTTCTACCTCTTTCTCTATTTCTTTTTCCCTACACTCCTTTTTAGAAGGCCTATCTAGTTTACCCTCACTACAAACATCTAATTTATTTTTCTTCTTTCCTTTCCCATGCACAATATTCTAATCAAAATCCCCATCATCCTCCACATTCAATGTTTTTGAGCCCTTATATTGGGATGTTGATGATAATACCAACAAAGAGAGCTTCCCTTTGAGATTGGCAGATCCCATCAAGTGATAGATCCCATCAAGCCATTTGAGGGTCTTTGGGAATCAAACACAAGTTTGTTTTTGTTGTCATAATTGGGCTCTAAATAATAGTTCTCTATAGAGCTCACCAACTATAGATGACCCTCCTCACTTCCACCACCACCACCTCACATCTTACTTTCCTTAGGATTCTCAATATTAAGTTCTACCACTAGCTTGTCCAGAAACACCTATTGGGAAGGGATAAGGAAGGAGGTGGACATAGTAGAGCTGGTATTCAACACCTCCTTATGATTGATATGTAAAATCTCTCCATTATCCTTCACCAAGGAACTGGTATTCAGCACCTCCTTTGAAGGAATTATATTTTTCCATTAGTATACTTAGAGAAAAACATGATCTACACCATTGGTTTACTCTACACCGACAGACAGTGTACAACACTATCCGATGCCAATGTTACCCAACAAACACTATTAAGTGCTACCCAATGACAAAAAGGTAAACGATACCCAACGAGTAACAACAGTGCTACCCAATAGTACAACAAAGAGAGGAACCCAATAGATACAGGGAACCTGACGATCAGTTTAGTCAAGGAACACCGACAGACTACAAGTTCAAGCCAACAACAAAGAATTGATAGTAAGTTACATCCTGCAAAAAGTGGATCTGACTTTCCGCATCAGATAAATCATTGAAGTTGTATTTATAACTTCTTGATTTGATTTTAAATCCATTATGTGTGGAGGAAACAATGTAATCTTTATTGTTTTAATTAGTTTTACTGTTTTAAAAAATGCAAACTAAAGATCAAGGTCAAGTTGTAAACCTTGGATCTAAGAGTTAACATTGTAAATTGTGAATTCCAAGATAGGTCAGTACTTGTCTAAATAAGTGCTCAATCTATTGAGAATATGAGTTGTTCAAAAAATGATAGTAGCCACAAAGAGCAACTAAAGACCAGATAGAGAATTCATGCAAAAGAACACAAACATATTCAAATCAGTTTTCAAGAATAGAACAAAGGCTACCGACAAGCAGAGAAAAGGTATTCATCAATCACTCAAGGTGATATTATTATTGTAAAGACTTTAATGGATCTTTAAATTAGAAATAGTATATTGCATACAGTCAGGTGAAACATTTGTACTCATTCTAACAAGTGTAGTGTACACTAATGAAATCCTTTCAATAAAGGTAGGCTTAACCATCCTATTGTAAATCTCATTACTGAGTGCACACTTAAATCAGTGTTGCTAAAGCTCTTAACAAAGTAGATCTTAACAGGTCTCTACCTTAATACTCTTAACAGGGTAGATCATCAGAAGTGATCAAATTGTAAGCCTTAACCGACTCCCTTCCATTCTGCAGATAGTGAAGTTTTGTGGGTGCCATCCCCACCATAGTTTTTACTTCCTAACAGGAGTTTTTTATGATACCATATCTTGTGCTATGTGTTTGTCAATATCATGAATGTTTCTATAGATAATAGTAAATATTGTGAACAAACAATAGATGCATAAGAAAGAATAACAGTAATGGTTGGTAAATCAAAATTGAATGATCATTAATGATAAATTGAGTAAAGTATTAAAAGTTTTAGAGGTACTGATTCACCCCTCCCCTCTTAGTACTACTTCCCACTAAGTCCAATAATTGGTATTAGAGCTAAGTATCTTATTGAAAAGATTAAAGGCTTAAGAGAAAAGATCATACAATGGAGAAGTACAAACTTGATAAGAATATTGAGAACAAAAACCTTGAGATAAAGATGTTCTATGAACAGTATAAAGAAGCGAGAATCAAGATGAGAGAGCTGTTGGATGAAAGAAAAGGTATGGCTACTAGGAACAATGAAAAAGACTATCAAGAAGAAGAGATTCTAGATTTATTTAAATCTTCAGGATCAAATGTGAGTAATGTATCAGATACATCAAAAGAGAACATCACAAATCTAAAGGAGATCAACCTACATCTGACAGAGCAAATAAAGATGCTACAAATTGGTCAAGAGACCCAGATGGTAAGAATGATTGATGTGATGAGTTCTGCTAGACAAGCTGAAACAGAAAGAACACTTGCTATTGATGATATAATGAAGATTTCAGAGAAACTACAGGAAAAGGAAATGGAAATTCAAAGACATGCTGAGCATCACCATGATCTCACAAATCAGATTATCCTTATGAGTCAAGAAGAAAATAGAATAAATGTGGAACTCATTGAGAGAATACATATTATTGGTGAACTAAGAGAAGAAAATGAAAAGCTAAAGCATGAGGTTAGAATTCAGCAACAACATAATGAGATTATCAGAAAGGCTGAAGAAAGCAATAAAAGAATGGATGACTTTCTTGAAGGACAATGAAGAGTCATCAATAATAGCGGTATAGGCTTTACCAAAAAATGGAGAATCATGAAATCCAAAGAATGTCTACAAAAATCCAAGACCAAGGAAGAATACATGCAAGCATTGTGGAAAGCAAGGGCACACATCAAATACATGCAGAGGTAAAATGAAAGGTACTCCTAAATCTAAATCTACATCTTCATTCATAGGATTCTGTTATAAATGAAACAAGAAAGGACATAAGGCTTATGAATGTAAGAACAAGATAGAAAAGCCAAAGAAGTAAACCTACATGGAAAAATACTGTCCTACATGCAAAATGAATGGGCACACATGTGAAGAATGTTGGAAAAAGAAAAGCCAAGCATGGAAGCCAAAATGTAAAAAAGTTCCTTATCAGCCAAAACAAATCGGTAATCAATATGTATGGGATTACAACACTTGGAAAAACTGTACAACATGTGGCAGATATGGCACATCAATGCAAACTACATGAGAGCATGTACCAAAAGATCTAGAGGCTGGTCAAACCCTAGAATGGCATGTTTACACTGTCATAAAGTTCATCATCTCAAGAAAGATTGCAAAGACAGATTGATAGAAACAATCACATATCCCAAGCTTCAAGCAATGATGGATAAAAGCTTCGAGCAATGATGAAGCTGGACCAAGAAATGAAAATGGTGAAACCCCATCCAATGGATCTAGTGACACCACTAACCGCACTTGAGCTGAATAAGTAAGTATGGAACTGCACTATACCAAGTTATATTTTGCATCAGTTCCATTATATAAATTGATAGATAGTCAAAATCTGCATGAACCAAAGATGCATACTACTGTACTTGTTACCAATTTAAGAATGCAACACCATTGATAAACACTTGCCAAAAATCATTAGTGAACACAATAATGATTTACTCACACTTATCAGAAATTGTCAGTCAACTAGTAAAAATGGTAAACTGCTAGTGTAACCCGACGACCGTCGATAAGAAAGCAAAGTTCAAAAGTGGTCGTGATGGAATACCGATATCCATCGGTAAAATCAAAACGGTTAACAACTAACCAAAGAATCATGTCTTCACCGATAATTATTTGAAATATCCTCCTGACGAAACCCATCTTCACGTCTCAATGAGTTTTTGAGCATTTATTGCAAAGAATTAGGTCAAAATTTCTATAAATAGTCAACGGGACAACTTCATTTTTCACCCACGATTTAAAGAGAAAATAGAGCGACATCAAAGAAATTCAAGAGAAGAAAGCATAAGCGTCTATAGATTGATTTAGCACATAGAATACAGATTCCTCATCACCATTGTGAATCAAAGCAAGTACCAAAGACACCAAAATAATTCTGTTACTATTTTGTCAAGAAAAGCCCTAATTTCAAGAAAACCCTAAGTACTTTGAAAACAATGGCAACTACATCAAGAACTGCTATGTTGAAAAATGAAAAGAAGAATGTGGTGAAACTAATCAAGAAAAGCACATGTGTAGAACCTAAATACAAGATATGTCTAGAGATTGCATCGAAACCCGATGAAAACAATGCATTTTCAAAGATTTTGCCTAGGGGTTTTGCTCATAGAAGACGTTAAGTCTTATATTCACTGCAAGATCACAGAGATAGGTTATCTTAAAATGGATGAAACTTTTAAGAAGCTATGTGATGTTAGGAATAAGGTGTCTCAACCTTGTATATTTCCTTATATTTGATATTTTCCAAATGTCAGTACTTTGGACAATGTGTAAGGTAATCATGACTGAAATGATTATGATAGATTCCTATGATGGTCATTAATATTTGTAAGAGCTAATTGTGGAAGATTTGATGATGGGTAAAGACATGGAAGAAATGTGGCAACTGATCATGTTGAGTATTGTACACTCTTCTGCAACTGCGGGGTTCCTATTTTCTCAGAGAATGGTAAAACCCTAATACTGCTGTCTTTGGAAGTTGTCCTAAAAAGGGAAGCGCATGATATAAGCATTTTTTAGGGTTGCAAATATGAGTGTGAAGTGAGTGTATTGTTGGAACATTTTTTATGCTGCCAAATTTGTCTTCAAGTGTTGATTATCTCCAGAAAGAACTTGCATTACAAGTGTATTGTAAACAGTAATAGTTTTGATTAATACATTGTGCAGGTTTTGGAGTGCTGGGTTTTTTTATCGAAAGGTTTTCCCCAGGGTAAATCATTGTGTCATTATAATTTTTCTATGTATGCATGTTATTGTATTATAATTCTATAATTTCTAAGGGTTAAATCTGAATTTCCACGATCCTCTTCTTGGGAGTTTAGCATAGGGAACTATTTTCTCCACACTTAGTTTCCTTTCAGTTGGTATCAAAGCCTGGCCAGTTTTGGTTCTATTTGTTAGGGTACGGGTTTTTTGAGCTAATCTCCAGTTCAGTGGGAGTATTGTTATAGAGTATTCATAACCTTATTGCAAAAAGAGATGGCATGTTCTTCATACTGTAGAATAGAGGTTGAAAAGTTCAATGGCACAAACTTTGAGTTGTGGAAACTCAAGATGGAAGACATGCTCGTAGACTGTGATGTATGGGAGGTAGTTGATAATGATATCAAAAAGGTAAGAATGCCTCAAGAAGATTGGGATCTCAAGGATCAGAAAGCTAAGGGTCTCATTAGACTCTGTCTAGCAGATTCTATTCTCCTGAATGTTCTCGATGAGAAGGCTGCAAATAAATTATGGACATGGCTTGGGTCTCTGTATCAGGCCAATTCCTTGGTGAATAGATTGTTCCTAAGAAATAAGTTGTATTCTCTGATAATAGAGGAAGGAGGATCCGTTGTAGATTACCTGAATGTGTTTAACATGCTAATTGCATAGTTGACATCAACTAGTGTCAAGTTGGAGGAGGATCAATGTATGACCCTGCTATGTTCCCTGCTAGATTCATGGGACCATCTTGTGATGGCCCTTGGGAGTACTATTGTCACTTTCCAAATGGATGATGTGGTGCCTTCGCTATTATCTAAAGAGATGTGAAGAAAGACTTTCAATTCAACCAAGGAAGTCCTTGCTGTTCGCGGTAGATCCAAAGACAGAGGAAAGAAAAATGACAATAAGTCTAAAAAGGGTAGATCCAAATCCCATGGGAAATCTAAGACCTCTGCAAAGTCTAAGGTAACATGTTGGAACTGTGGTAAGACTGGGCACTTCAATAAGGACTACAAAGATCCAAAGAAGAAGAAGAAAAGCCCAGATTCAGATTCTGAAAAATCTCAAGAAGATGGCAAAGCTTTTGTCATAGCCTTGGCCACTCATGCATCTGATGATGTGTGGATGATTGACTTAGGTTCTTCTTTTCACATGACCTCTCATCAAAGTTGGTTCTCAAAGTATGAGGAGTTCGATGGTGAAAAGGTGTACCTAGGTGATGATTCTCACCTAGAGATAGGTGAAAGAGGAAGAGTCACTATCAAATTCCCTGATAGATGAGTAAAGGGGATCAATGAGGTAATGCACATCCTAGGATTGGCATGAAACCTATTATCTATAAGTATGTTGAATGATGCAGGTGTGCAAGTTTTTTTTTCAAAAGATAGATGCAAGATGATTAGAGGAGCTATAGTGCTCGTGAAAGGTACTAGGAGAGGTACCCTATTTTAGCTAGATGCTTGCACTTCATAGTGCAATAGTTCTTTTATCTCAAGGAAGAGAGTAGCAGTCACTTCATCTCCACCATTTGAACCAGCAGTGAAGAAGTCTGTGGTAATGGGTTCCGATGGTAGTGCAACAAGTGTACCTAAGGGTGCTAAAACTTTGGAAGGCAAACTTCCTACAGAAAAGACAATGTTGTGGCATATGATATTTTGCGACATTGGTGAGAAGGGTCTGAGAACCCTGAAAAATAAAAAACTCATTGAGGGGTTAAATTATTGTAGTCTCGATTTTGACTTCTACGAACACTGTGTTTATGGTAAGAAAAATTGTGTTCAGTTTTACTCCAGTTCTCACAAGTCTTCTAGTATTTTGGATCTTATCCACTCAGATGTGTTTGGTCCTATTAAAGTTCCTTCACTCTCCAAATCTGTATATTTTTTATCTTTTATAGATGATTACAGTAGAAGGACATGGATTTATTTCCTTAAAAGAAAGAAACAAGTTTTCAGTCAGTTCAAGGAATTTAAAGCTCTCATAGATAATCAGACTAGTAAAATAATTAAGTGTGTGAGAACTGACAATGGTGATGATTTTTTTTTGACAGATTTTGAACAGTTCTATAAATAATGAGGGATTGAGAGGCATAGGACAACTCCTTATACCCCATAGAAAAATGGAGTTGCAGAAAGAATGAACATGACACTGATGGAGAAGGCTAGGAGTATGCTTAGTGGAGCTGGCCTCAAACAAAGGTTTTGGGCTGGAGCTATGGCTAGTGCTTTCTATCTAGTTAGTAGATCTCCTATATCAACTCTTGTTGGAAAGACACCCATGGAGGTGTGGTCTGGTAAGAATCCTTTAGTTAGACATCTTCGTGTTTTTGGTTGTGAAGCTTATGCACATGTGCCCAAGGAGACAAGATCTAAGTTGGAAAACAAGGCTGTAAAATGTATCTTCATCGGCTACAGTGTCGGTGTGAAAGGATACAAGCTTTGGGATCCTATTATTGGTAAGGTGTTGTTTAGCAGAAATGTTATTTTTAGAGAGCTAACACCTTCTCCTATTGTGCTACAACCAGATGAAAAATAAATGAAAGAAGATGTTGTTCAGTTACCTCCTACCCCTAAGAAGACCGAATAGAGAGACCATGATCGATCTGATGATGAGGAGAGCACTAGCAGCTCTAGAAATTTAGAAGAAGAGGTAGAACAACCTCAACCTCATCCCTTGAGGAGATCCACGAGAGAAAGAAAGCAACGAGAGAGGTTTGGATTTTCTATGTTAGATTCCAGTTGTGCTTATGCCTTGATTACAAACACTGATGAGCCTAGATCTGTGAAAGAGGCTATAGGTAAGGAAGATGCACGTTCCTAGATGGAGGCCATGGATGATGAGATGGCTTCATTGGAGAAGAAAAAAACTTGGGACCTAGTAGCTTTGCCTAAAGGATGGAAACCTATTGGAAGCAAATGGCTATTTAAGAAGAAATTTTGTGCAGATGGCAGTGTTGAGAGGTATAGGGCTAGATTGGTTTCAAAGGGGTATTCATAGGTGGAGGGAATTTATTATTGTGAAATATTATCTCCTATTGCAAAGCTTACATCCATTAGATTTTTGTTATCTCTAGCAGCATCTTATGATTTAGAGGTAGAACAAATGGATGTGAAGACAACTTTCCTTCATGGTGATTTGGAGGAAGAGATATATATGTCACATCCTGAGCACTATATTTAGAAAGGTAAAGAGTCTTTAGTTTACAGATTAAAGAAGTCTTTGTATGGTTTGAAACAATCTCCTAGGATGTGGTACCTTAAATTTGATGCCTTTGTGTTTTCGATTGGTTTTTTGAGATCGAAATCAGATCATTGTGTTTATTTCAAAGTTGACAATGATTGTCTTCTTATTATTGCATTATATGTTGATGATATGTTGTTGATTAGGAAGGGTATGGGTGTGATTTCTGATTTGAAATCTCAGTTGTCAGCACAGTTGAAGATAAAAGATCTAGGGGTAGCTAGGCATATTCTGGGCATGGAAATTAGTAGAGATAGGTCTAATATAAAACTTTGGTTGAGTCAGAGTAAGTATGTGAAGTCTGTGTTGGACAGGTTTAGCATGGCATATTGTAGACCATTGTGTGCTCCTATTTCTATGGGAACAAAGTTATATGTGGATGATTGTCCAAAATCTCCTATTGAGGTGGAGGACATGAGAAAAGTACCTTATGTGAGTGTAGTTGGAAGCCTTATGTATTCTATGGTCTGTACTGGACCAAACATTGCCCAAGCAGTGGGAGTTCTGAGTCAATTTATGGCTAAACTTGGACGGGTACATTGGGATGCAATTAAGAGAGTGTTTAGATATTTGAAGGGTACATCAAAGTATTCCATATGATATCATGGAAACTCTTATGGAGATTTGCATTTAGTTTGTATTCATGGGTTTGTGGATTCAGATTGGGCTAGTGACATTGACAGCAGGAGATCCACCAGTGCCTATGTGTTCACTATGTTTGGTGGTGCTATCAGTTGGATGAGTAAGAGACAACCTGTGGTCAATTTTTCCATGACAGAAGTAGAGTACATGGAAGCTACTCATTCTTGTAAGGAAGCCATTTGGTTTAGGAGACTGTGTTCATATGCTGGTGTTGATGCAAGAAAGATTACAATTTGTTGCAACAGCCAGAGTGCTATTTGCCTTGGGAAGAATCTAACTTTCCATTCTAGAATGAAGCACATTGATGTGCAGTTTCACTTTGTGAGAGATATGGTAGAGGATGGAAAGGTAAGTTTGGAGAAGGTAGATACAATAAAGAATGTTGCGGATGCATTGACAAAACCTGTGGGCACAACGAAGTTCATATGGTGTTCGGAGTCTATGGGCCTCTCGGCCTATAGCAATAAAATCCTATTATTTCCTCTGGCTCTTTCAAGGTGTTTGACAAGTGGCAGAATGTTAGGAACAAGGTGTCTCAACCTTGTATATTTCCTTATATTTGATATTTTCCAAATGTCAGCACTTTGGACAATGTGTAAGGCAATCATGACTGAAACACTTATGACAGATTCCTATGACAATCATTAATATTTGTAAGAGATAATTGTGGAAGATTTGATGATGGGTGAAGACATGCAAGACATGTGGCAACTAATCATGTTGAGTACTGTACACTCTTCTGCAACTGTGGGGTTCCTATTTTCTTAGAGAATGGTAAAATCGTAATACGATTGTCTTTGGAAGTTGCCCTAAAAAGGGAAGCGCATGATATAAGCATTTTTTAGGGTTGAAAATCTAAGTGAGAAGTGAGTGTATTGTTGGAAAAAAATTTATGCTACTAAATTTGTTTTCAAGTGTTGATTATCTCCTGAATGAACTTGCATTGCAAGTGTATTGTAAATAGTAATAGTTTTGATTAATACATTGTGCAGGTTTTAGAGTGCTGAGGTTTTTTACCAAAAGGTTTTCCCTAGGGTAAATCATTGTCATTCTCATTTTTATATATATGCATGTTATTGTATTATCATTCTGTAATTTCTAAGGGTTAAATCTGAATTTGCACAATCCTCTTCTTGGGAGTTTAGCGTAGGGAACTATTTTTGACACACTTAGTTTCCTTTCATGTGATGCCGAGGGAAAACTAAAAGAAGAACAAAAAAACTTGAAGGTCAAAGGGTTAACCAATGCCCTAAATTTCTTGAGGGAATTCAAGATAGAATGGATTAGGATAGTATTGAGTAGGATGCATGACAACAAACTATGGATAGACCAACCTAAGCAAATAACAAAGGGTGTTCTTCATGTTGGCACTGCTTATCCGATAACCGACAAGCCTAGGGCACACAAACAGCCAACCATGAAAGAAGTTACAAAATTCACCAATTTAGAAGGATACAATAGAGGTCTCAAAGTAAACACAATCACCGATGAAGAGTTAAAATTTGGTGCATGTGTTATTGGTTAAAAAAAATTTTAGGCTAGCAGAATGAACAACATTTCTGCAATAGCAATAAGCGTAGCTTACAAGATTGTAATGAAAGGAATTTAGATGGATCTATGTGAGATCCTACTGAAACAACTAGATGAGAATATGATCAAAATTACGTCTACAAAGAGAAACAAATGTAAGTTTGGATCACTTATAATGTGTACATTTTTATACTTTCAAGAATACTTTCATTCAGTAGGAAAAGTTGTATGGGACTCTACCAAACCGGTAACCTAATAGATTAGTGAACTAATTAAGTCTATAGGAGACAAATTTGAGTCTGTAATGTCTGCATACTTCCTTGAGTTCAAGGAAAAGATGATGGAAAGATCCATGATTCCTAAGCAACTAGTTGAAAAGCACAAAGATGAGATATGTTTCATGGAAGACACATACTTCACACATATCAAACCGGTTGTACCAAGAACAGCTTAGTTATCACCATTAGACTATGAGATCAATATTGATCTAGCTACAAGTGTAATTGAGGCACTGCTTAATGATCCCATTGATAAGAAACAACAAAGGTTTGGTACATATGAGGAGGCCAAATCTAAGATAAAACATGGCCTAAAAGTCAAGAAGACTATGAACAAGAAAGATAAAATGGTTAAGAATCTCAAGAAGATTCTATCGGTTACTGAAGAGGAAGAGCTAGATCAACAGGAGGAAACTGATGAACAAGGAAACATCGGTGAAGAACTAGAAGAAAGGAAATCGGATACAGAGGCCACTGAATCTGATGCACCTCCATATCCACCTCCTACAAAGAAGAAAAGAACAAGAAGTCATACTACTGCAACCGATACCACACCACTTAAGAAAGGTCAAGTAAGGACCTATATAAGGAAGTAGCCATAAAAAAGAACAAGACAACAACCTATCAAAACCACACCACCAAAGAAGAGAAAAAGGTTTGTTAGGACATAGGCTGACTTGGACGACACAAATGATGATGAACCAGATGTAGTAAAGAAGAAATTTAGAAACCAAATGGTAGATGAAGCTGCCAAATCAATTGCTACCCATGGCACAATGACTGATAAAAAGATTCTAGGCAGTGGGATAAACTGAATATAGAGGATCAGAGTAAAATATAGGAAGCAGTAATAAAATCAATGATTAAAAACAAGTATGCCCTTGCTGAATTTGTAAATCAAATACCTTAAGAGCTAGGTAAAAGGATATACCAACAGTGGTCATATGCCTTGAAAAAAGAAAGAGAAGCAAGAGAAAGAGTTCTTGTAAGACTGATGCCTCCTGAATCCGAATTTGAAGAAATACAAGAAGTACTAAAGAAACACTCAAGTAAATTTATAGCCAAAATAAGGGCTTACATAGTACTAGAGAGAAAGTTTATAGAACTTGATTCAATGACAGAGACCAAGTGGAGACATCTCCTGGATCTACCGGCAAAGTCAACAAGTGTTGAGAAGCAATTACTTCTCACAAACACACCTCAAAAAGAGAAGGAGATAGGCAATGCAAGTCCTTAGCATATTTCTCTGGACAATCAAGAAAGTGATGATGAGCCTATTAACTTAGATACAGGCCTAGATGATAATATCCAAGATATCACTCATTATGATTTTGACAATGATCCAAAGAAGAAAGATGATGCGATATTTATCACACTTAAGGATCAACAAAGCCATCAAGTATTGAAGATATCAGATGAAAAGATAGTTGACATTGCTTATGAACAAATGTAGGACACATCAATCCTGCACCCACTTGTGCAAGACCCTGCACAAAATATACAAAAGGATGAGGATGTCACTACTAACAAGGCACTAACCGACAAGCGGGACACCAATGTTGACAAAGCCCAAGCAGAAACTCAAAGTAACATGCCTATCCTAATGAAGGAAATAAACATACTAGAGGGAAATGAGGGATCAAATGAGAAAGAAACAAGCACACCGAAAGACAAGGGTGATGAAGAAGCCAAAGGGACAATAGACACTACTGCAGAGAAAGCTACAACCGAGGATCAGAAGAATGCATCTACTGATCAGAATAAAGAAAACAATCAAAAGGAAACAGGAGACAAGCCTTCAGAGAAAGGTGAAGAAGGGAAGAAGCATGAGATTGAAAAGAAAACTGGAGCACATTCTGCAGAAACACCCAAGGTTAATGAAGAGACATCTTCACATAATAGATAGGTAGCCACAAAGCAGAAAACACAAGATTCATCATCGAAAAAACCTTCCCTAAGCAATTCAGAGCAAACACATGAACTAGCTATGGTATTTCATACATCAACATCCCCTCAAATCTCAAAGAAGAAGAAAGGGAAGAATAAAAATCCAGTAACTCTAGATGAAATTATTGAGATTCCAGTCTATGATCCAAGAACATTGGATCTGACAACATTGACAAAATATGCAAAGTTATGTGAGAGAAAGGCCATTCAAGACAAGCTGAAAAGAGCTGCAAAAGAGGCCAAGGTACTGGGAGTAGCAAGAAATATACTTCAAGAAATTGTACTAGACATAAATATTGATCAACAAAATCCAATCATTGATCAACTGGTCACCCTCAGAGATGCAATAAAATCTCAAAATACCGATGCTGAGAAGACAATGGAAGAGAGACTCGAACAAAAGTATGAATTCAAGCTCGCAGAGAATATAAGCCAAGAAGTTGCATTGAAAAAGGTCAAGCTATCGGAATTGATAAGTACAATTGACCCAATTTTATCAAAAGCTATTACCTTAATAAAAAAATTGTGGACTTTAGATCAAATCACTAAGGAGTATATCGACAAGATAGCAAAAAGAGATGTCGATCTTCAGTCTTGTGCACAAAATCTAGCCACCACTAAAGAAGCACTTAAATTGCACAATCAACAGATCATACAGGCTAGGAAACAAAGACAAGACATTTAGTTTAAAGAGATGAAATACAGAGATGAGGTCAATGAGCTACAAGTTAAGCTCTTACCGATACTTACACTCCTACAACAAAATATGACATAGGCAAGTACTCTAATTGCCACCCCTAAAATGTTTGTACTAGACAACATTTATGATATGCACGCCAGACTAGAGCTGCAACACATGGCCCTAGAATAGTTGAGAGAACATTGGGAGAAGCTAATGGAAGATATCAAATTTACCCATTCTAATGTCTTTGACACAGTAAATTATACATTTTTTTGTCATAATTTTGGCATATTGTAAGTTGTACATTTTTGTCATTAGTATCAAAGAAAGGGGGAATCTGATATGTACATCACCTCAGTTAAAGGAGGAAATCATATGTATAGTGGAAGAAAGGGGAAATGTTGTACACTCAGAGAATAGATAGTATACATGTACATATACATACACTATATCGATGCACAAGTAAGGGGGAGTCATATTATGACAAGGATATATACATGGTGTAATAATTTCAGCATTATGCACGTATCAGTTTTTGATACTAATGTCAAAGGGGGAGATTGAAGGAATTATATTTTGCCATTAGTATACTTAGAGAAAAACATGATCTAAACCATCAATTTACTCTACACCAACAGACAAGTCACAACACTATCCGATGCCAATGTTACCCGACAAACATTGATAAGTGTTACTCGATGACAAAAAGCTAAATGATACCCAACGACTAAAAACAATGCTACCTGAAAGTACAACAAAGAGAGGAACCTGATAGATATAGGGAACCTGATGATCAGTTCAATCAAGGAATGCCGATAGATTACAAGTTCAAACCGAAAACTAAGAACCGACAGTCAGTTACATCCCACAAAAAGTGGATCTGACTTTCCACATTAGATAAATCACTGAATTTGTATTTATAAATTCTTGATTTTCTCTTAAATCCATTTTGTGTGGATGAAGCAATGTAATATTTATTGTTTTAATTAGTTTTACTATTTTAAAACATGCAAACTAAAGATCAAGGTCAATTTGTAAACCTTGGATCTGAGAGTTAACGTTGTAAATTGTGAATTCCAAGATAGGTCAATACTTGTATAAATAGGTGCTCAATCCATTGAGAATATGAGTTATTCAAAAAAGGATAGTAGCCACGAAGAGAAACTAAAGACCAGACAGAGAATCCATGCAGAAGAACGCAAACATATTCAAATTAGTTTTCAAGAACAGAACAGAGGCTACCGACAAGTAGAGAAATAGTATTCATCAATCACTCAAGGTGATATTATTATTGTAAAGACATTAATGGATTTTTAAATCAGCAATAGTAGATTGCATACAGCCAGGTCAAACGTTTGTACTCATTCTAACAAGTGTAGTACACTAGTGAAATCCTTTCAAGAAAGGTGGGCTTAACCATCCTATTGTAAATCTCATTACTAAGTGCACACTTAAATCAGTGTTGCTAAAGCTCTTAACAGAGTAGATCTTAAAATAGGTCTCTACCTTAATACTCTTAACATGGTAGATCATCAGAAGTGGTCAAATTGTAAGCCTTAACTAGCTCCCTTCCATTTTGTAGATAGTGAAGTTTTGTGGGTGTCATCCCCACCATAGTTTTTACTTCCTAACAAGAGTTTTGTGCTCTACCATATCTTATGTTATGTGTTTTTCAATCATGAATGTTTCTATGGATAATAGTAAAGATTGTGAACAAACAATAGATTCATAAGAAAGAATAATAGTAATGGCTGGTAAATTAGAAATGAATGATCATTAATGATAAATTGAGTAAAGTATTAAAAGTTTTAGAGGTACTGATTCACCCCTCCCCTCTCAGTACTACTCCCCATTAAGTCCAACACTCCTTATCATTGATAAGTAAAAGATCTCCACTAGCCTTAACCAAACCTATAGTTGCAGGTTTTGAGTCCTTCCCTAAAGTAATAAAATATCATGACCACATACCTTTTGAGCATTCGAAACAACCATATCTAAAAGAGGGTTACCAACCATAGGAAGAGTATGGGGGAAGAGATAGGTTTAGAGACAAAGGAAACACTAGGAGAGGGAAAACTAGTAGGGTTTGATTTCCTAGGTCCTCCTCTCTGAGATTTACAATTTGTACTAAGATGCCCATATTTCTTACATGTTTGGTAGAACAAAGCCACTTTGTCATACACTAGATGTTGTATACAGGACCCATAAGTCGATTGCAAAGTTATATAGGTTGGTAATAGAGTGTTAATCTCAACATTAATACAAATATGGATAAAGAGGAAACTGAATTTCAATTGAGTAACATGATCAAGTACGCAAAGATACGCAAAGGACTCAGCAATACCCCTGAACACTTCATTGTTCTAAAATTCTAAGGCAAGTCTAGGAAGACACACCCAAGTAGGAACCCAAGCACCAAATCCCTATTTGAATATAGTCCCAGTTTCCATTTGCAAAGAGCCAAGATATTCCTCTGGTTGATTCCATAAGTCCAAGGAGCATTAGTTAACACATACATGAGATCCTCTTTTTTCACAAAACTCAACAAAAATAAGTTGTGAGCCATCACATTGATTTTAACACCCTCTTTAAGAATCCAAAAATGTACAACCCATTTTTACAACTATTCTATAGATGGTATGGACAAGAGGAACTTACCAACCAATGAAAGTTCAAAAAAAATCATTGAGTCTACCGGGATCTCATCGAGGACCTGAACAATCCTACCACTAACCTTACAGGATACCATGTACCCTTGTAGCATTGACTTGGACTTCTTAGAAGGATTAAGGACACCCAACACCTTTTCCAAAAAAGAAGAACATGATACTTGACCCAAAAAAAATTCTCAGGTCCACCAGGCACTTTTGAGGTGGACAGAACAGAAGAGTCAAGAGCAAGAGGGCCAACAATGGAAACAAAAAAGGAGTAGAAGAGGTATAATTCAGCGGGGAATGCGAGACTAAGGAGGGCCCTAATGACACTCCATCATGTAAGGAATGAACAACAAAGATACATAAGAAACCCTCCCTAGGTTCCCCGAGGGAGACCCAATGGAAAGCAAATTGAAGAAGCCGAGTAGGATGCAAGAGAGTGGGAAACAAGAAGACCAACATATATAATTGGAGATATTTTGGTGCTACTAGCATTGAAGGTTTAATATCATGATCAACTCACACTAATGCATGAGATTATTGAAAGCTGACCGATCACATATCCATGAGAAACCTACACTCCTAATGTGAATACAGATCTATCAAATTACAACGTGGCCAAGCTATTTCTTTATAACATTGCATACTAGGCAATTAAAACCCTTAGGATGACAATAGATGTGTTCTTTTAGAGGAGGTTTGGGTGTAGGACCATAATATTATAAATAGTAGTTGTTGTACCAAGAGTGGTGGGAGAATCTGATGTTCAAAGAGTTTCTTTTTTTAATTAGGTAGGAAACAAAGTATTTGTGGCATCATATGAGGAATTTGGAGAAAGGAAACCCTATTTTTTGTATTTTTCCAAGGAACGGGCCATGGATAGGTAGATATAAGGAATTGGGGTAATTTATTTTATTAGTTTGAAAATATAACAAATATGTTGCATTATATAAGAATATCATTATTTCTATACATAATTATCTCCTTATTAGTATTTGAGGCATAAGAAACGTTTTTATACAACTATTTGAGTTTAACTATGTCCTTGCCTATTTTGAATTTTGATTGCTTGTTGAATATCATGACACTTAATGTTTAGAGGTAAAGGAATAGATACATGATGAATTAGATACTGAAATAGATACTGCAATATTTGATAACGGGGTTATTGGCACAATCAAGGATAGAGGGATGTAGTGCCTCTCCAAATTTTAACTCGGTAAGGAGCTATTTTTGATAATTTGACATTCCATCCCTTCTAATAAATAGTTAATGAGAGTCTCTATTACACTTATGATAATCTAGTCGACAACCTATGTTTGAATCTATCTACTAGAATATATGCTAAGATCAATATTTTCTCATCTCAAACATTTTATCTCTATGTGTATGCACCATCATAGGTAAGTGTGTGTGTGTGTGTGTGTGTGTGTGTGTGTGTGTGTGTGTGTATATATATATATATATATATATATATATATATATATGTATGCACCATCATAGGTAAATGTGTGTGTGTGTGTCTATATATATATATATTACAAATATATTTATCAAATTTTTTTGGTGCGGCAAATGAATTATTATTGCATATGTTTTAGAGCATAGAATAATGATTGTATGTTAAGAAAAAGGTTAGCGAATATAATGAATAGTGTTACTACTTAAATATTTCATTACGATGTAGTATATAAAGCATCATCGCTTAAATATAAGTATGTTCTAATTAACATGGAAAAACTGATATGATAAGTGTTAGTTAAGAAGCGGCGTCGATTATGGTTGTGAAAGGATGTGATAGAGAGTCGCCACCCTTCCATTCCTCCATAGGAAATTATAAGATGGCGTCATAAACATTCAATGGGGGAGTTGGCTGGGACAGTTGGTAGAGAGTAGTTATGAAAACCGACTTGAAGGGATTGCGAGCCCGGAGATGGTGAGGTGGCTTGGATGAAATCTGTGAACTATCTCCTCTATGGAAGGGGATAAGCGTAGCAGTCATGTGGGCTTTCTATAACTATAACTCAAATAGCCTTGGTGCTGGAGAGGGAGCCGCGTATTGCATAGTGTTTCCATTTACAAGTGCAAAGAAAAAGTGGTGCAACTTAATTCAAGAAAAGACTCTTAAACTGTGAAGGAGACAATTCAATTTCAGGTTTGATTTCACTTTATTTAAATCCTTATACATATTTTGTGACAGCATATATTCTTTATTTCTGAAATGATAGACATTACACATCACAATCTTGAAAGTTTTTATTATAGTCTTTACAAAAACCCCTCATGGTTAATCTTGATATGATCATTCCTTATCTATAAAAGATGATTAGAAATTGCAGAAACATCATTATTTTATTTTGAAATTTCCAATACTTTATGCCTTGTTTTCTTCTTACATAATCATTGCTTCCTTATGGTCATTTTTATGTTTTCTTTATTCTATATTTGGGCTGTTTGTTAACCCACTTAAGTAGAGTCCACGGTTGAGATAATATGGTTTTGAAGATGATTTATTTGGCTTAACAATGTAGAGATACAAATAACAAGATAAATAAGTCTATAATTAGGAAGTCTTCTAGGTTAAATATGATCTATTTAAATATGTTTTAGAAAGTGTTATTCAATCTCTTGAATTGATGAGGAATATTTATATATATATTTTTTGAGTTATATGGATTATCAATAATTAGAGTGGGTACTAAAAGATTAGATTAATATGTGACTAGATATACGTATTATATATGTGTTTATTGTAGAATTTGCCTAGTAACCTCCTATTGTCTATAGGATGTGATTTTAACTTACATTTGTTGTATGCTAATAGTATTGTTGTACAATACCATAGTAGTTAGCTTCATTTAACTGTCTTATATCATCTATAGTAATTTAGGAGGTTATCATAGTTTGAGATCAACCCTCTTATGTTCCCCTATCCTCCCTCCTCTTGGTCATTGTTGTGTTCTCTTGAATACTTTCATAATATTTCTATACACTTGCATACACTTACGAGATTGTGCACACTCATATCTCTATAAGTTATTAGTAGTTATTATAAGTTTAAATTGGTAATTGTGTGCATGTCATACTTTCTTATAGTTGCTTATTGTTAAGATTATTCACGTGTAGACATGTTATTTATTGTATTAATCATTCTTAGTCTAATTTTGGATAACTAGTTGATCATTGGTTTGCATAACTAAGTTTATCGTTAGGAATACATCAGATGTTTGATCTTGTGTCATGTTTTCATGAGGTTGTTCAATACTTTGGAGGTTGTGACGATTAGGATAATATTGATTATAATAGTATTTAAGGGTCTATTTATATTTATTTTATTTTCTACCTTGTGGGATATTTCTGTTGATCTTTTAATTAAGGTGGATTCATGGATACCATATTAGCATGGGTTAAACCTTATCCTAAGTTATGGATTAGTGAAAAGTTATCAACTAAGTCTAGGGCTTCGTCCCTATTTCACCTAAGTGGGTGGAAAACGATGGGAAAACTATCAGGGGAATGAGACCCTAGAAAGGGTTGTGTACCCACTTTTATGATTTTATAGAGAGTTTGATATTGGTACAGTCAAACTACGATGTCTCTGAGCGGGAACATAGGCAAGGCCATCAATGATGAGCCCACGAGACTTAGGTCTTGTCCCTTAGGGTTTGTCTATTGTTATTTGTTATTCATCCTAATAAAAATATGAGAAAGGTTATATTTGTGATCACATAATCAATTTTGAAAATTGTTGTGACTTGCATCTAGTTTGAGACATGTGTGCAGATATAGGAATTAAAAAATATGATGGAGGAGCAAGGAAGAAATCTTCTTGTATGCAATGGTATTAGTTATTTGTATCTTATCTTGTTCTAAAATGTTATCATAAGAATGTTTCGGCTTGGTGTTTAAGATGAACATAATTGCAGCTCTTCTTAGTTTTAGTCTTTCTTGAGATTTTATATTAATGGAATACAATGTATTTAAAAAAAAAAGTTACACATGTTTTGTTGAGAAATATGCCCTTGAGCCGAGACTCACTCGGTGGGGTATTACATTTGGTATCAAAGCCATGTTTCTAAACTGGGAACTCTGCGAGTTATGTGTCCATCATGTAGTTCTTGATAAGTATGTGTAGATAATTTCCTTTCCTTATTTCTTACCTAGTAGGGCTTATCTTCTTGTCTTAAATTTGGATTATGTAGTAGATAGTTTGGAAGATATCTTCTTTGATCCATTATGTTCTATTGACTTTGTACGTAGTTTCTCTTTGTTATATACTATTTTATGAACTAATTAATTGAAGATTTGATTGAAGGTAAATTTTTTATTGCACTATGTATTGATTATTGATATGAAATTCCTTTAGTGAAAAATATGTGTGATTGATTGTGTATAAACAAATGAATTATGGTAGGTTTTGTTGATAATGTTTATTCGAAATGAAAATAAACATCTTTTCTCCCTTTCATATCTTCTTGATGAATAATTATTAGAAGATGCTAGTTAAAGTGATAAAATGTGTGATTTAAACTATTGATTTTGAATGTATAAGTGTGATAAATGGGGTTAATTACGTTGGTAAAATCAAGAGCTTTGGGAACTTTCATAAATTACTAAATGAATATATTTTGTTTGATGCAAGTGTTGAAAGATGAACTAAATACAATCCATTTATTTTATTGTCTAAGTAAGAAACAAAACATGCATATTCTTTTGATCAATGCTATATGTGAGTAATGATGTGATCATCCTCCTAATTTAAAATTGGATATTTCATTAACATACCTTGATGTATTTCCATGAGTTATTAAAATCATCAGTTAATAAATCCTAGTTTTTTGAGCAATGAAAAGAAAATAGTATTTCCTTAATTAGGAGATGTAAATGAATGCTTATGACTTAATGTGTTTTGTTTTAAGAACATTGTTGTATGTTATAGGAAGCATCTAACTGATGCATTACACCTTTAAATTTGATGTCTTGTATATCTTTCAAGTCCTTGATTGGGTGAAAAGTGCATGCCCATAATGGTTTATAATGATTAGTTGTGAGTAGTACAAGTTTATTGCTTCCTTTTCTTAATTAGAACATATGTGGGTTGATTCAATGGCCCTTTAAGAAATAAAAGGGTGACATAATGTATCATTATTCTTTGTGCCTTGTTTTAAATAAGTTTATGTCTTCTTGCAGATATATGTTATACTATGTGAAAGATCGAGATTGATATGTGTACACTAGATATTGGTGTATGCCCATGAGGAGGTGGAAGTTGATTAAGTATGTTGTTGGTAATTTGTAGAAACAATTTGAATTGTGAAAAAAATGGAAATATAGATAATGCATAATTTTTTATGTGCTACCTTGTCAATGTGATAAAATTAGTACTAGTGCTTATGTTTGGTGTTGTGTAAAACCAGTAATCGCTTTGTGTGCCCATGCAATGGTGTAGTTAAATACCCATCCATGGGATTTAAATTTGTAATTAGGTATGGGAAAACCATCCCTCTCATGTGTTTCTCTCTTGTTTGTTATCCTATTGAGTGCCAACCCATGGGTGTTTGTAAGTCAGTATGTGGAGGGGTAGTAACATCACCATTTCCTAGAGTAGTTATGTGGTGTATGTATAATGGCAGCGCGAAGTGACCTTAGCTTCCACTACTCAAGGGAAGAGAGGAATCAATGCTTTCCCTTATGATGGACCCATACATGTTATTCATAAGTGTTTATCCCAATCCCCACTGTTATTGAGCATAAAACTAGTACTTGATATGAACCTCTATGAGAAGATATATGATTTATGAATATATACATTTATTTGTCGTCCAACATGTGGAGGGAGATTTATTTTAGCCCATGTTGTGATGTATAACACATTCGCACATCTTCCAACATGATGTAATGAATATGATGCCACACCCCATTGATGTTCCAACATAGTGTGAGGTGATGATGCCATATTTTTGATGGTAGCGAGCCGAGTTCGAGAACACGATGCCACATACATAGTTACGTGAAGGCGCATTATATGTATGTATGTTTTCCTACTTGATGCAGAGCTAATTAGAGATGCTTGCATGCTTGTAGAGGGCACCCATGGATGCTCGGTTGTATGGACATGGTAGGCATATGGGTGGGCCCTAGCCATGTATACCTCTGGCTATGATGGTGATCTATGAGAGACATTACTAAGCGGGGTGTGTCCTATGCATGCTTACTCCGCGAGGAACACTACCATGTGACATATGACCAGAGTGTTCTTTCTCCACTTGGTGTATGGTCATGTCGGGTGTGTTGGCATGCTCATTCAACACCACCCGATGCAGGGCATTGCCGAGGTGAACCCCCCATGCCGTGTGGGTAGTGTTTCCCTGGCCTAACTACATGAGGGGATATTGTGGTAGCTAGATGTTGTTCCCTCCTTCCTTGTGAGGTGGCTAGATATAGTCACACAGTGATGTGATTCACAATTTATGGTAATTTTTATCTTTCTTTTTGTAGACCAACAATTTTCTCATCTTTTCCTATGATAGTTTAGCCACGACTTGTGAAATTTATCTTGTGTGTAATTTATTGAACTACAACATCTTGGATTCTTCTTATCTTATTATTGAGATTGATAATTCACTTTCTATTACTTATAAACTTTGGTGACTAAAATAGCTTCTTTTGGTGTTGTCTAATGTTGGTTTTGTGCTGTGTTGTGATTCCTCACTAAAGATGCATGAGGCAAACTTGGTGAGTGTATATGAGGAAGCAGACATAAGGAACCCTTGAGGATGGGGGTATGTGAGGTTGTTATGCAGCTAGTATCCACTACCTTCCTATGTGTGGTGTCTATTCCTTGGAGGCTAACCACCTTACACAAACAATGGAGATTACACATGGACTTGTATGGAGGGCCTTCGTGTGAATGACCCAAGACACCATCAAGCCACTAAATGAGGTATTGATTATGGATTATAGATTCTGGATATAGATGAGACTAGTATTGTACCTTGGAGTGAGAGCTTGTCTTTTGAGGCGGCCACTTCTGAGCCTTGTGATGTGGAATCCTGGTGATGTGGATTGGTATGTTAGTAAAGAATGCATATTTAGTTATGTGAACTATTGTTTCATTTTAGAGATAAAAGGGAATATTTAGTTTTGTTAAATGCATATGTTACCATAATTTATGAGTTCAGTTGCTATTTATGTCATAGAATTTGGAAAATAGATTTTGAATGAATGTCTCTTGAAAGTAACACAATGTTTGAAATTGGAGCTTGTTTTTTTTACCTTGTGAAATTTTTTGAAATGATTATATTGGTATGAACATTGAGTAAAATGGTGTACTTGCTAATTGTGAATTATAAAATAATGGTATACCTTATTGTGTTCTTTGAGTAATGTATAAATTTTAAATGGATGGCAATAAAAAAAAAGACTCTAAGTACATTATCTTAACGTTCTAAGAAAATTGAATTTAGCACATTAAAGGTTAACTTTTCTTCCTTTTAATAGTTTATACTATAATTCATATTTTTTTCTATCTAAAGTTTCCATTGTGTTATCAAGGACAACACTATTGGTAAGAATGTGAACTAATGTAGATATATAGGTATTATGTCTAACCATTATTTGATGAATTACCTTGTATCATAGTTCAAATCCAAGGAATGAGTATATCATCGATATTGTTCATAAAATATTTTGAGACTAATTTGTGATGCTTCACTTTTATCCATTTTGTCTTCCAAGAGTAAGTCAAGACATAAGCGGGGGAGGATGTAGTGCCTCTCCAAATTTTAACTTGGTAAGGAGCTATTTTTGGTAAGTTGACCTTCCATCCCTTCTAATAAATAGTTAATGAGAGTCTATATTACACTTATGATAATCTAGTCGACAACCTATGTTTGAATCTATCTACTAGAATATATGCTAAGATCAATATTTTCTCAGCTCAAACATTTAGCTCTATGTGTATGCACCATCATAGGTAAATATGTGTGTGTGTGTGTGTCTATATA
>MU223728.1:209260-228699 GCA_018584345.1 Thuja plicata | reverse complement strand
TATATATATATATGTGTGTGGGTAAAAGCACAAAGCTGTGTCACATTTTAGGACCCCTTATCAGCATAGCTAAATTTGAGTATTTCTAAATAAAAATTAATTTTTATCAAGCATATGGTCTAGCTAGATTCATTTAGCTAAGCTAGATATGTGGTTAAACTTTTCCAAATGGAAATGTCTATTAAATGCATGTTTTATACAAATTACCAAAGAAATAAAATTATTTCAGAAAATCAATGTTTCAATATCCCTTACTCTTTTTAATGATATTTATAAAAAAATATAAAAAATACCCTTTTGTAGATCTCAGAGTCAAGATTATTGTCATATAAAGTTTATAATATTTTAATTATATCTAATTTATTATAATTTCAAAATACAAGAAGTAGGTATTTTAACATTCGAGAAGATGTTGCTTCAAATAAATAAATAAATAAATAGTAAATCATATCAAAAAAATTTAAAATTTATATTTAACACTAGAGGAGAGAGTCATCTTAAAGAATAAGTAATTTTTTTTCTGAGTGGTGTAGATTTGATAGGGGAAATTCGGAGGGAGGTGAAAACTATCGATTTCAGATAAGTTCAACTTTGAGCAGTTATAATGGAGAAAATATACATTGAAAACCAATCTTTCTTCTTTTTTGCACTAGCTATACATTTTATCTATAATATATTTTGAAATCAGGGGAAAAATAGATTATCTGCATATACTTGTTTGGAGGGAACTAGACCCCAGATTTTCAGCAATGGAAAAATGGACTTCAAAAATTAAAAAACTATGTACATTCTTCTTCAATTTTTTTTTTTTAAATTATAGACATAAAATTAATCTATTTTTACACATTTCTTTAGTTTACATCATCCTCAAATTCTAAATACAAATGCCACCTTTTATATCGTTAAAGTTGACCAGTTTGCATGTTGTGGTCCTTTTCCTTTATAGAAGTGTGACACAGGTTTGTACTTTTACCTATATATATATATATATATATATATATATATATATATATAAAAGATCTATATGTTACAAAAATATTTATCAAATTTTTTTGGTGCGGCAAATGAATTATTATTGAATATGTTTTAGAGCATAGAATAACGATTGTATGTTAAGAAAAAGGTTAGTGAATATAATGAATAGTGTTACTATTTAAATATTTAATTACAATGTAGTATATAAAGAATCATCACTTAAATATAAGTATGTTCTAATTAACATGGAAAAACTGATATGATAAGTGTTAGTTAAGAAGCGGCATCGATTATGGTTGTGAAAGGATGTGATAAAGAGTCGCCACCCTTCCATTCCTCCATAAGAAATTATAAGATGCCGTCATAAACATTTAATGGGGGAATTGGCTGGGACGGTTGGTAGAGAGTCGTTATGAAAACTGACTTGAAGGGATTGCGATCCCGGAGACGGTGAGGTGGCTTGGATGAAATCTATGAACTATCTCTTCTATGGAATGGGATAAGCGTAGCAATCATGTGGGATTTCTATAACTATAACTCAAATACCCTTGGTGCTGGAGAGGGAGCCGCGTATTGCATAGTGTTTCCATTTACAAGTTTAAATAAAAAGGGGTGCAACTTAATTCAAGAAAAGACTCTTAACTGTAAAGGAGACAATTCAATTTCAGGTTTGATTTCACTTTATTTAAATCCTTATACATATTTCGTGACAACATATATTCTTTATTTTTGAAATGATAGACATTACACATCACAATCTTGACATTTTTTATTATAGTCTTTACAAAAACCCCTCACGGTTAATCTTGATATGATCATTCCTTATCTATAAAAGATGATTAGAAATTGCAGAAACATCATTATTTTATTTTAAAATTTCCAATCCTTTATGCCTTGTTTTCTTCTTACATAATCATTGCTTCTTTATGGTCATTCTTTATGTTTTCTTTATTCTATATGTGGGCTGTTTGTTAGCCCTCTTAAGTAGAGTCTACGGTTGAGATAATATGGTTTTGAAGAGGATTTATTTGGCTTCTTTAATTTGAAAGAAGTTTTAAAAAAAAATGTAGAGATACAAATAACAAGATAAATAATTCTATAATGAGGAAGTCTTCTAGGTTAAATATGATCTATTTAGTAAAATGGATTTCTATTTAAAATCTAATTCATTTGATGTTTTACATTCTTATGTAAAATCTTGACTATTTATTGCTATAGATTTTTATGAGAAATTTGATTTTATTTAGTCTAGTAGATATTTTTTGTTAAATCTGATTTATTAAGGTGGTGGATCTTTATGTATAATGTGATCTAATTGTGGTTGAAGATTTAATAATTGATAGTAAAGAGATTTAATAAATATATAGCTAATATAGGTAAGAATCATATAATAGTAGCTAACTATAAATAGTTGTAACGTTGCCATATAAAATGATTTGTTATTTAAGTTGTATTAGGCATAACTATAAATTCATTTATCAAAGAATGATATGCTATTAAGGATGTTTCACAGTCTTCGTTAAATACACTACGATTAATTACAATAAGAAGTAACCATTATTGAAAAAAAAAATGAATGATTACTCTTTCAATATGTTTTAGAAAGTGTTATTCAATCTCTTCAATTGATGAGGAATCTTTATTTTTTTTTTTGAGTTATATGGACTATCAATAATTAGAGTGGGTACTAAAAGATTAGATTAATATGTGACTAGATATACATATTATATATGTGTTTATTGTAGAAATTGCATAGTAACCTCCTATCATCTGTCTTTTATGACTAGGAAAAATAGAATGAAACATGTATGTTGCTAGATTTTCTTGAAGATATAAATAAGTATATGAGTAATTAAATAAGTTATACATACATACTCATATGTGAATATGGAATATCTACAGGATGTGATTTAACTTACATTTGTTGTATGCTAATAGTATTGTTGTACAATACCATAGTAGTTAGCTTCATTTAACTGTCTTATATCATTTATAGTAATGTAGGAGGTTATCGTAGTTTGAGATCAACCCTCTTATGTTCCCCTATCCTCCCTCCTCTTGGTCATTGTTGTGTTCTCTTGAATACTTTTGTAATATTTTTATACACTTGCATACACTTACGAGATTGTGCACACTCATATCTATACAAGTTATTAGTAGTTATTATAAGTTTAAAATGGTAATTATGTGCATGTCATATTTTCTTACAGTTGCTTATTGTTAAGATTATTCACGTGTAGACATGTCATTGGTTTGTATAACTAAGTTTATCATCAAGAATAGAGGAGATGTTTGATCCTGTGTCATGTTTTCATGAGGTTGTACAAGACTTTGGAGGTTGTGATGATTAGGATAATATTGATTATAATAGGATTTCAAGGTCTATTTATATTTATTTTATTTTTTACCTTGTGGGGTATTTCTGTTGATTTTTTAATTAAGGTGGATTCATGGATACCATATTAGCATGGGTTAAACCTTATCCTAAGTTATGGATTAGTGAAAAGTTATCAACTAAGTCTAGGGCTTCGTCCCTATTCCACCTAAGTGGGTGGCAACCGATGGGAAAACTATCTGGGGAATGAGACCCTAGAAAGGGTTGTGTACCTACTTTTATGATTTTATAGAGAGTTTGATATTGGAATAGTCAAACTCCAATGTCTCTGAGTGGGAACGTAGGCAAGGCTATCAGTGATGAGCCCCCGAGACTTAGGTCTTGTCCCTTAGGGTTTGTCTATTGTTATTTGTTATTCATCCTAATAAAAATATGAGAAAGGTTATATTTGTGATCACATAATCAATTTTGATAATTGTTGTGACTTGCATCTAGTTTGAGACATGTGTGCAGATATAGGAATTAAAAAATATGATGGAGGAACAAGGAAGAAAACTTCAGGTATGCAATGGTATTAGTTATTTGTATCTTATATTGTGCTAAAAGGTTATCATAAGAATGTTTTAGCTTGGTGTTTAAGATGAACATAATTGTAGCTCTTCTTAGTATTAGTCCTTCTTGAGATTTTATATTAATGCAATACAATGTATTTAAAAAAAAAATGTTACACATGTTTTGTTGAGAAATATGCCCTTGAGCCGAGACTCACTCGGTGAGTTATTACATTTGGTATCAGAGCCATATTTCTAAACTGGGAACTCTGGCAGTTATGTGTCCATCATGTAATTCTTGATAAGTATGTGTAGATAATTTCCTTTACTTATTTCTTACCTAGTAGGGCTTATCTTCTTGTCTTAAATTTTTATTATGTAGTAGATAGTTTGGAAGATATCTTCTTTGATCCATTATGTTCTATTGACTTTGTTCATAGTTTCTCTTTGTTATATACTATTTTGTGAACTAATTAATTGAAGTTTTGATTGAAGGTAAATTTGTTATTGTACAATGTATTTATTATTGATATGAAATTCCTTTAGTGAACAATATGTGTGATTGATTGTGTATAAACAAATGAATTATGGTAGGTTTTGTTGATAATGTTTATTCGAAATGAAAATAAATATCTTTTCTCCCTTTCATATCTTCTTGATGAATACTTATTAGAAGATGCTAGTTAAAGTGATAAAATGTGTGATTTAAACTATTGATTTTGAATGTATAAGTGTGATAAATGGGGTTAATTACATTGGTAAAATTGTGAGCTTTGGGAACTTTCATAAATTACTAAATGAATATATTTTGTTTGATGCAAGTATTGAAAGATGAACTAAATACAATCCATTTATTTTATTGTGTAAGTAAGAATCAAAACATGCATTTTATTTTGACAAATATTGTATGTGAGTAATGATGTGATCATCCTCCTAATTTAAAACTGGATATTTCATTAACATACCTTGATGGATTTCCATGAGTTATTAAAATCAGAAGTTAATAAATCCTAGTTTCTTGAGCAATGAAAAGAAAATAGTATTTCCTTAATTAGGAGATGCAAATGAATGCTTATGACTTAATGTGTTTTGTTTTAAGAACATTGTTATATGTTATAGGAAGCATCTAACTGATCCATTACTCCTTTAAATTTGATGTCTTGTATATCTTTCAAGTACTTGATTGGGTGAAAAGTGCATGCCCATAATGGTTTACAATGATTAGTTGTGAGTAGTACAAGTTTATTGCTTCCTTTTCTTAATTAGAACAAATGTGGGTTGATTCAAATGTGAACTAATGTAGATATGTAGGTATTATGTCTAACCGTTATTTGATGAGTTACCTTGTATCATAGTTCAAATCCAAGGATGAGTATATCATCGATATTGTTCATAAAATATTTTGAGACTAATTTGTGATGTTTCAATTTTATCCATTTTGACTTCCAGAAGTAAGTCAAGATATAAGGGGGGAGGATGCAGTGCCTCTCAAAATTTCAACTCGATAAGGAGCTTTTTTTAGTAAGTTGACATTCCATCCTTTCTAATAAATAGTTAATGAGAGTCTATATTACACTTATGATAATCTAGTCTACAACCTATGTTTGAATCTATCTACTAGAATATATGCTAAGATCAATATTTTCTCATCTCAAACATTTATCTCTATGTGTATACACCATCAATTTTTTTTGGTGCGGCAAATAAATTATTATTGCATATGTTTTAGAGCATAGAGTAACGATTGTATGTTAAGAAAAAGGCTAGTGAATATAATGAATAATGTTACTACTTAAATATTTAATTACGATGTAGTATATAAAGCATCATCACTTAAATATAAGTATGTTATAATTAACATGGAAAAACTGATATGATAAGTGTTAGTTAACCAGCGGCGTCGATTATGGTTGTGATAGAGAGTTGCCACCCTTCCATTCCTCCATAGGAAATTATAAGATTCTGTCATAAAAATTCAATGGGGGAATTGGCTGGGACGGTTGGTAGAGAGTACTTATAAAAACCGAATTGAAGGGATTGCGAGCCCGGAGATGGTGAGGTGGCTTGGACGAAATCTGTGAACTATCTCCTCTATGGAAGGGGGTAAGCATAGCAGTCATGTGGGATTTATATAACTATAACTCAAATACCCTTGGTGCTGGAGAGGGAGCCGCATATTGCATAGTATTTCCATTTACAAGTGCAAAGAAAAAGTTGTGCAACTTAATTCAAGAAAAGACTCTTAAATTGTGAAGGAGACAATTCAATTTCAGGTTTGATTTCAGTTTATTTAAATCCTTATACATATTTGGTGACATCATATATTCTTTATTTTTGAAATGATAGACACTATGATTAATTACAATAAGAAGTAACCATTATTGAAAAAAAAAAAAGAATGATTACTCTTTCAATATGTTTTAGAAAGTGTTATTCAATCTCTTCAATTGATGAGGAATCTTTATATTTTTTTTGAGTTATATGGATTATCAATAATTAGAGTGGGTACTAAAAGATTAGATTAATATGTGACTAGATATACGTATTATATATGTGTTTATTGTAGAATTTGCCTAGTAACCTCCCATCGTCTGTCTTTTATGACTAGGAAAAATAGAATGAAAGATGTATGTTGCTAGATTTTCTTGAAGATATATATAAGTATTAGAGTAATTAAATAAGTTATACATACATACTCATATGTGAATATGGAATATCTATAGGATGTGAAACTTACATTTGTTGTATGCTAATAGTATTGTTGTACATTACCATAGTAGTTACCTTCATTTAATTATCTTATATCATCTATAGTAATGTAGGAGGTTATCATAGTTTGAAATCAACCCTCTTATGTTCCCCTATCCTCCCTGCTCTTGGTCATTGTTGTGTTTTTTTGTAATATGTTTATAAAATTGCATACACTTACGAGATTGTGCACACTCATATCTCTATAAGTTATTAGTAGTTATTATAAGTTTAAATTGGTAATTATGTGCATGTCATATTTTCTTATAGTTACTTATTGTTAAGATTATTCACACGTAAGCATGTTCTTTATTGTAATAATCATTCTTAGTTTAATTTTGGATAACTAGTTGATCATTGGTTTGCATAACTAAGTTTATCATCAGGAATAGAGGAGATGTTTGATCTTGTGTCATGTTTTCATTAGGTTGTTCATGACTTTGGAGGTTGTGATGATTAGGATAATATTGATTATAATAGTATTTTAGGGTCCATTTATATTTCTTTTATTTTCTACATTGTGGGGTATTTCTGTTGATCTTTTAATTAAGGTGGATTCATGGATACCATATTAGCATGGGTTAAACCTTATCCTAAGTTATGGATTAGTGAAAAGTTATCAACTAAGTCTAGGCCTTCATCCCTGTTCCACCTAAGTGAGTGGCAACCGATGGGAAAACTATCAGGGGAATGAGACCCTAGAAAGGGTTGTGTACCCACTTTTATGATTTTATAGAGAGTTTTATATTGGAACAGTCAAACTACGATGTCTCTGAGTGGGAACGTAGGCAAGGCCATCAACGATGAGCCCCCAAGAATTAGGTCTTGTCCCTTAGGGTTTGTCTATTGTTATTTTTTATTCATCCTATTAAAAATATGAGAAAGGTTATATTTGTGATCACATAATCAATTTTGATAATTGTTGTGACTTGCATCTAGTTTGAGACATGTGTGCAGATATAGGAATTAAAATATATGATGGAAGAACAAGGAAGCAAACTTCAAGTATGCAATGGTAAATTAGTTATTTGTATCTTATCTTGTGCTAAAAGGTTATCATAAGAATGTTTCAGCTTGGTGTTTAAGATGAACATAATTGTAGCTCCTATTAGTATTAGTATTTCTTTAGATTTTATATTAATGCAATACAATGTATTTAAAAAAAATGTTACACATATTTTGTTGAGAAATATGCCCTTGAGCCGAGACTCACTCGGTTGGGTATTACAAGGGAACTCTAAGAGATCTTCCCAATGCTTGTAGCGTGAGTCACACAACAAAAACAACATGTAACAATATAGAGTTATGCAAGGTCAACCTTCTTTATTATCATAAAATTTTATACAAAGGATCTGCAACATGCAGTCATACATGCGAGACATATAGGCCTATTTACAATAATAAATCCTTATAAAATCCTTATCATTAAACTATAACAAGATAAGCTTATGAGAGCTGCCCCTTTAAAAAAAAATTCATAACCTTGTAAAGCCTTCACAAGCATTAGGTTGTCCTAGAAAGATTTCATTTCCCAATGAGAAATAAAATGTAATAAAAAATATAGGTCAAGACCGAAATCATCAGGATGTACTTCCAATGAAAGAAATAAGAATCAAGATCCCTCAAGTAGGTTGGCCATAAATGTAATAGTATCTATAAATGAGTTGTTAAGCTTCACTGATCAAGAAATTCCATCGCAAGATTGAAAACAAAAACTGGCCCAAAAATGTGAATAACAATACGATCCCAACAAAAATTTGCAAGATATCATGCATGGAGTTACCAAATGAAGTGAAAAACTAGGAGAAGGTTCAAGAGGATGCCATGAACACGGTGTAAGGATCACAACTATAAAAGTTTGAAACTAAATGATCAAAAAAAGAAACTTAGAGACTGATCAAACAAAAATAATTTTTTTTGGTTGATGCAATATTTCCAAGATCCCAAGATGTTCTTGCATGAGTTATGATTAGGGTACCATCAAACCACTCTAGGAAGAAGTGGCAATTGTAATTATGTGACATCTTACTCTTGATGGTTTCTTTACTAGTCTTTTTAGTTATCACTTTATGATTTTATATCTCTTTCTACATGAAAAATGCATTTCTTTTATTTTTTACCTATTCTCATATCTACGTCATGGCTTGAAGACCCATAATAAAAAAAATTTTGTGTCGGTTCTTCATGAGGGCCTTATTCTTCTCATTATGGTATATGAAAAATCTCTTTGTATTAAAAAGTATCCCTTTTAATGAGGGTATCAAGTTTGGAAAAAAAATTCCACAACCCTTACTTTGGCTTCTCTACTAGCCTTGGATATACTCTTTTAGATGAGGATTTGTCTTTTCATTTGGGAAAAAAGGAAACACCCTAAATAGGATAACTCAACATTGAATTGGCCACATGGCTTGGATACAAATGACAATGACTTTAATTTTGTTCCCTGCGATGGGTATGTTGTGGTTTTATATAAACCTAGTTATGATATAAAAGGTGAATAGAAGGTAGGGGAATCCTTGAAAGTGTTAGCTAAAGGGATGAAGAAAATCCTTATAATTTCCCACTAGGTTAGTGATAACCAAAAATATTTCTATTCCTCCTTCTGTTTAGAAAGATAGAAAGAAAATTATTTCAATGTTATAAATCAAAATGAGAATCAGGATTGTGGATTTGAACCCCCATCTGAGCACCCATGGGTTGTCAACTTTCATATTGATATCTTGGTTGAGAGTGAAAAGAAAATCCTATATAAAAGGTCTCATCTATTACTAAAATAGGTGATATGAGGAAAATTGTGAAAGATATAATTGATGGCCAATCAAACATCTTTATGTGGTTGATCTTGAAAGTGTATGCAATGAAGGAGAGGGATAATTCCCTCAATGAAAAAACTGAGTTGGGACAAGCCAATGTAAACAATACTTTGACTATAGGGAATGCAACCAAAATTATTTCCCTTATTTAGAATGTTGCAAAAGATGTCAAGGTGATAAAGGAGGTTCATGAAGAGAAAATTAATAATTTGGAAGATTCCATTGACAAGGTATATGATAAGTTGAGGGTTATGGTTGAAATTAGTCATGTACAACTACAAAAAATAGAAAAGATGAGCTCGAGAAACTCAATACATAGTCTCAAGACATCTAGGGTCTCTCCAAGGACAGCTCTAGTTCTCTCATAAGATCTTCTTAATAGAAAATCCTCCACAAGGCTCTCACATGTATAATTTCTAGTTTATTATAAACACTATTTCCTTTTGCATATCTCTTGGGTGGTTAATGATTAAAAAATTGCCATTTTTTGGGAGGACTCCTGAAAATATAATCCTCCTCTAGTTTCTAACAATTAATTCCTAGATGTTAAAAGGGTCCTACAAGAGGCTTGGGGTTTAAGATTCTGTGAGTATTGATGTTGAGTGCACAACCAAAGCCTGGCGTATGGGCCCTTTGTTCTTGTTTAGGATTCTAATCAATCCATCCTTCAATCCCACCTTATCCAGATACTTATTATTTAAGTATACTACCCTTCAAAATTTTTGGTATATGCTACACCACTTCCCTAACTCCTTAGGGTCTAGATCCAATTAGGACAATTTTATGCTTTAGGGACACATTCCAAAGTCTTGGTCAATTTAGTGTCAACCAAAAATATGCTTTATTTTTACCTCAGTAACTTGCTAGAGACTTTTGGTAAACTATTTAGTAACTATTTTGGAGTTCTTGGTTGAGGGCTTGGTTCACCAATGAACTTAGTTACTATTCTTGGTCTGCTTTCACCAAACGGTCTTGGTGGTTGTTTTTGGTTTCTCGGTGGTTTCTTGTTTCCAGTCTCGCCAAGTGATTTTTATTTTGTTATATCTTTGGGCCTCTTTTTGGGACTTATGTAAGAATCCAAGGTTATAGGACCCAAATCCACTCCAGCACTGCTTAACCCTCACCATGTTCATAGACCTAATAGGCCTAATTAGGCATGGTTTTAACAAAGAAATTGTATAGGAATGGGTACACCGAATTGATCCAACACCTAAATGTTTCTCTTATACCTATATGTTTTCCAAATCAACCATCTACTAAGTCACACTATTTCTTTTGGCTAATTGTCTACACATATTCATCATTCTTAGGCTGAATACATGGGCTTATTTAGCCTTGGGCTTGAAGGATAGCATAAGAGACCAACACTTCCCATCCCGAGCCTTTGGAATCTCTAATATTATATCTGTACCTTGCATTTTACAAGTGGCCAAGGAATTCTACAAGAAAAATGTCAAATTAGGGCTCCATCTGTAAAATCCTATGACACCCTATTAGACTTAGCACTAGGGTCCCATTGGTCTAAGGAGATCCAAGGTTTATAAAACACCTTGGGGACCCCGAGCCTTACAAAATGGACCAAAAAACATCATTAGGTTTATCTTGAGGATCCAAATCTTATTACATCCATTCAACCCTTGGAGTGCATGACGTTGTCCTCTACACCATACTCTTCAGGTTAAAAAGAACTCAAGTCTCCTGAGTTGGAGTCTTTTTTAGGGTTTCTCGAGCTTTAACAATAGCCTCCTCTATCATCCATGTGGCATCGTTAGAAGGTGTATTCTTCCACCTGACCAAGCACTCAAAATAGGTTCTCTTTATTATCTTGTGACTAACCCTCTTGTCCAAAATGCACTCTATCTCAGGCTTTGATTGCTTTGGAAGGTTTTCTTGCAATTATATCCAATCTGTACCTTGGCAACCGACATCGGAAACATCACTAATAGAACCCTTATATGAAACAAATGTTAGATACATTAAATATTGGAAATAAACCAATATTAGAGGGTAAATATATTTTGTAGGCATTGTTTCCACATCTTTTAAGGATCTTGAAAGGTCCTACCTTATTCTTCATTAGTTTGTTGTAATTTTCTTTAGGCAATCCCTCCTTTTTAAGATGAATCATCACCATAAATCCTTCCTGATATTGAAAATATCTTCTTTTCTTGTAATCATTCTATTTATACATATCTGTCACATGTTTCAAATTGTCTTGCACTTGTTGATGAGTTTGTTTCATTACCTTTTTAAAGTCCTCTTCTTGGGCACTGTGAGGCCTCACCCCGACCCATCATAGTTTTACTGCTCAATCACACTTTGATACTTTATGTTTTGATACATTGATACACCTTTTGATTATCCTAACAGAGACTCGTGATATTATGTTATGTTGATGATTATATTGTGTGACTTACATTTTGATATGTATTAGACTTAGAATAGGTGGTTGATTTTGATTATATATGTTTAGATAAGTGAATTGATGAGAAGACCAAATCATGATTAGAATTGACTATTTTATGGATGTTATGTCATGGTGATTAAGGAATTTTTATGTTTTAAATATTCTGTATGAAAATTTCAATTAGGGACTTAATTCTACTTATTGATTAATGTTGTTAATTATGAATTGAAAATGTATATTACATGTGATTTTAGCATCTTGGACTACTGATGCTCGAAGTTTAGTGTGCACGAAAGGGAACCATCAAATTATTCAGAGAATCAGGGCTAAACACATGTAAATTGAATAAGCCAAGGTTTAAAGCAATAAGGGGTTGAAACCTTGTTGTAATGTGATCCTTGTTATAAACGTAATTTGAATGTGTGTTAATAGTTTAAAATTCATGTTGTTGTTGGACATGTCATTATGAATGTGATGTGTATTTTGTTTGGTGTCACTTGACACTTGTGTTGTCCATGTGGATGGTGACATGTCAATTAGGGCTTGGGCAAGAATCACCTAACCTTATATGATATTATATTAATCCCACTTGCAAATAGATGTCTTGAAGGGATTAAATCATGTTGGAACTTGGATTTGGACTTTAGGGGTACCTTGGAAGGGTTAAAAGTGAACCTAGAGTGTATTTTTGACAAAAATTAGTTAACCATAAGGGGGAACCAGTGGTTAGGGATAGTTTCTACCTATGGGAGAAACCTAGGTCACTATTATGACTCTCCAAAATGCCTACTTTTCAAAAGTGGTTAAAATGGAGATGGCCACGTGCATCTAACTTGTCCCACACTCCTTACTAAACTCACAATTAAGAGGGGAGACAAAAAGGCTAGATGTCATGTCTCATTATTGCTAGGTCTTGAGTACACTTTTGGGGGTCTTTTTAGAGGGTTTTGGGAGACTTAGTGGGTGTTCACCCACTCTCTAATTTTAGAGATAATTAGGGTCTAGAAAGAGGAAGGATAAGGATTTGGGCTCTTCTCAAGTTTCATTTGCCATAACACATTTGGAAGGTTGGTTTCCTTTGCCATGAAGTTCTTGTATGTTGCAAGTAGAATTAGATGTTATTGTTTTATGAATATGAAATCTTGTATTGTGTTCATGTATGTAATCTTGTATAGTGTTGTTGTATGTAAATTTTATTATCATGTGTTGGATTGGGAATGCATTAGATTTTTGTATCAATTCTTGTTCTTTTGGATTGGGAGTGTTGTTCATGGGAGTTAAGACATTACTCACCCTTTGGGAAGGGAAGAAGTGGCCTTGGGTGAAGGGGTTAGCTGGGCTCTCCATTGTAATAAGAGTCTCTTCTCTTGGAGAAGAGGGATATTTTCATAGAGTATGGGTTCCATGAAGCCATGTTGCAAATATTATTTTGGTATAGAAATGACCAAATATGTATATAGAAGGAATGTCAATGAAGCCTTGCAAAGGCATGAAAAAACTATTATTGAGGACCTTGAAAAAATAAAATGCAAATGAAAATCTCCTCCTTGGAAAAGACCATCTTCACCCTACTTCAATGGGTTTGGAAAACTCATTTGTGAAACCTTGGTTGGGAGTTTATTATTGTTTGGTACATATAAGATGTTGTGAGAATTTGGATGTGAAATCTTCTTTAGCCTCGGTTCTCAAAGCTTGGGGGTGGCCTCATTGAGGCCTTGGTTGGGAGGTGAGCTCCCATGGTTTTTCCTCATAGAATTTGCAGGTTTTTGAAATCATAAAGATGGTGAAAGAAGCTTGAAAGAAATTCCTATTTGGGGGTAGTTGTGTGTAATCAACTTCAATGTTACATAGTCACTCATTTATATTTAAATTCATTCTTGTTGATTGTTGTAATGTTTATTTTTGAATCTTTTGAAGCTAGATGTGAAAAGATCTCATTCTTTATGTAATGATTCATTAAGGGAAGAAATGTTGCATACCATCCATGTATTGTGTAGATTTATCATCTTGAAGATGTGTAAATGTAGATTGTAAGATATCATTCCATAATGTAAATGATGTAATCTTTAGTTCATACATATTTCATTCTATTCTTAAAATAAAAGGAGTAACCATACATGTTAGAGGAACACCCAATATTGAAAGATAAGGACTTTATAATAGTTTCATTTCTAAAACATCTTGAGGAATTGTGAATCTTGAAACCACCATAATGTATGTAAATGTAAGCCTTTAAGTTATTGGAACACTCCATTTCTCCCCTTGAAAGTCCTTATTCCATCTCCATAGATTCAACTTTCTTCATTAAAAATCTTCATTTCAATCTCAACTCTTGAGAAGAAGAAATAACCTTTCCAACAATAACAAATCAAATTAGTTAGTATGATAATATTAAAATTAACTAATGTTATTAGTGCTTTTAGGATATTTCTCAAATAAATCAATCCTAATGCATACTAAGATCTATTAAAAAAATGAAGCAAGTAAATCAAAATGGAAGAGCTTATAGCAAACAAAGCCCATAGCACTTTCTAGATTTAGAGCAAAAATGCTCTCTAGAATTTGTATGGGAAATGAAATATTGTCCTTACCACAGAGAATATTCCTTTCCCAATGTGCTTTCTCTTTAATTAAATTTTAAATCTAATTTCATTAACATAATAATGTTATTACTCTTAAATACTAAATTAACTTACCTTGTTTTTACCCTTTTCTATGTGCCCCACCTTTATCTCTTTATCTCTTGCTTGGAGATTGGATTGTGTAAAGTTTTTAATGATTAAAAAGTTTTGGGGTTGCTTATATGTTTCTTGTACTCCCCAAAGCCTCCGCTATTTTTCATGCATCCTTTAAGTCTTCTGACATGTCATGTTCCTTTTAACCCAAGTCAACTCTCCCTCCATGCAAATTCACCTTGGGAGGATGAGAAATTTATTGGTGGGTCCTAGTAAATCCCATCACCCTCCTTTCAAAAACCGTGCCCACCTTGTTGTCCTATTTCATGGCATGCGAAATTCTTTGGAGAGGATGGGGGTAGTTAGGTGGTGGGCCCCCAAGACAAGTCAACAGACCTGCACTCTCCCCATTGTAGTTTGACCCCCAATGCATTATGGACTTGTAATGTAAATGGTAAATTTATAAGATAATGGATAGTTAGGATTAGTAGATTATTGGACAGTTAGGTTAGATTAACAAGTAATTAGTTGATAGTTTAAATTAGTAATTTGGTCTATTCTTTATTTTTTTTAATTCTAAATTTTTGGGTAGCATGTTATGCATATATAAATTGATTTAATATTGTAGCTCTAGTAAGTAGATTAGTTAGGATTAGAGTTTATTTGATAGATAGATTAGATTAATTGGTAATTAGTTGATAAGTTTAAGTTAGTTAATTAGGTTTAATTCTATATTATTTTTTTATTGGGTGGCATTTTATACATATACATTGATTAAATGATGTAGCCTTAATTATTAGATTAAAAATTTAAGGTTATGATAGATGAATGGACTTATTAGCATGATAATATTTAATTGGTATTAGAACAACTTATTAATATAATAATTAGTCATTTAAAATGGATCCTTAACTTTAGTGTTTAGGTTATTTTAAATTGTGAGATTTGTGTATTATTAAATATGGAATATGTTACTATTGTGTTTAAGGGGTTAGGGGTTACGTTAGATTTCTATTAGAAGTTGATTTAAATTTTTTAATAGAGGATAATTTAATTCTCTTATTAAAGGTTAATTTAAAAGTGGTTTTGCGAAGGGATTGATGAATTTGGAATGCATGTGTTTTCATCAAAAGAGAAATAATTTTATTACTGATGTTGGTAGGTTAGGAAATCAGATTGGATTTCAACTTTTAAATTTTAAGTAATAGTTGTTTGGTATAGTGAAATTTTTATTCAATTTTAAGCATGTCTATTGATAAATGTTTTGTGTATATTGTTAAAGGAGTAGAATAATAATTTAACTAGGTTTTGAGTTAGTAGTTAATATTGAAAGAAAACTGGAACTAGATTTGAATGGATTTAGTTGTAAACTAGGTTAAGAGTTTAGTAAGCATCAAGTCAACCTATTTCAACATAGGTTCATAAAAAAAAACTATCATCTTGATGCTAAACATAGTTAAATATGGAATCAGAGTTAGACCAACTGGAGTTAAGCTTTCGTATAACCCGTGGAACTAGTTGATGCCCCAAATTTTGCATCTATTTGTGTCATGACCCTAATTCAGTCGGTGTATATATGTTGTAACTCAAAGGTTAACTCTACTTTGTTGTCACCCTTAAAACTCAACCGTTGTTAGTCATACATACTTATGTGTTTTAAAAAAAAAAATTGTGTGTTTTGCCCTAGTTTTGGGCATGACATTTTGGTATCAAAGCTAGTGTTTTGACACTAGGAACCTAACCCATTACGTCTCACAATCAAAACATAAATCATGGTGTAGGATGCCTGTGGTCACTAGAGCTAACCGATGAGGCATAGGTCATAGGGCTCCCCGTGCGGGGAGGGACAGGAGGATCCACCACCTCCACCACCACCACCTCCACCACTTCATAACCCTAACTGAGATATTATGGATGTTCTCCAGAATCTGATTGGGGTGATCCAGTAGAGACTACCACCCATAGTTTAGCAACAGATTCTCGAAGGGGAGGCACATGTTTCAGAGAATGATAGAGAAGTTAGTAGAGAGAGGAGTAGGAGTCCCCCACCTAGGTTTGCTGAGGGTCATAGTGAGTAGGAGGGTGAGTCAGTTCATCAGGCTGTAATACCATATGAGAATGAGATATGTACTAGGGAGAGACCCCTTAGAGATGTTGGAGATGAGATCTGAGAGTTATTATGGCTCTAGCAACCCTTGTTTTTGGGATCCACTGATGGGTTAGTAGCAGGGCCTGGTTACATAGTTTACAGTGATGTTTTGGATTGTTCCCTTATGGGAGTAATCTAAAGGAAAGACTTGTAGTCCATCTCCTATGGGAGAAGGCTTCCACTTGGTGGGAGCAGGAGGTGTCCATAGGTGGAGTGAGTATTGACACACTCACTTGGGAGACTTTTGTGGCCCATTTTCATAAAAATTATCTCTCTGAGCATTTCAGACAGAGACAGATAGTGGAGTTCCATGATCTCTGGTAGAGAGGCCTCACAGTGAACCAGTATGAGAGTCAGTTTCTCAAGCTCTTTCCATATGTTGATTACATGAAGGATGAGAAACTGCGTATTCACTATTTCATTAAGGGACTTAATATGTCTCTTCAGGGCACATTACGCCTATAATTCCTTACCATGTTCAGATGGGAAGTTGAGATGACACTTGTAGCCAAGGATATCCATACTAGAAAAGAGTCTTAGGGTTGGTCCCATCACTGAAACTCCTCTTTCCAATAGTCTCAATAGCAAAGATCCCAGCAGAATTCTAGACAGAGGCATTTATAGGGTTATCAGGGCTCTAAGCCCAAAGATTTGCAGTCTTAAGACCCTAGATAGGATCATAGGACACAAACCCCTCAGACATAGCTAGCTAGGACTAAGAAATCCTCTAGGGGTGGATATAGTGATTCTCGTAGGACCAGAGGGTCACAATAGCCTATGACATAGGGAGTGCAGATTCACACTCAAGGGCCATGTTACACTTTTGGTGGTATGGGTCATTTAGCGAGAGAGTACCCATAGGGATAGTCAGCTAGTGGTTAGAGAGGGGATAGCTCAGAGCCTATAGTTGGAGATATGGGTAGATCCTATAGAGTTTTTACGGCAGTTGATAACCGCCAGGCTGAGCATTAGGCCATGGTCATAGAGGTCGTAGGTGGAGTCAAACAAACAACTAGTACTAGAGCCCATTCATATTATAGCCTGACAGACACTTGCACTCTAAGGTTGAGAGCTGGACTAGGTTAGGCTCCAATAGGATTGTTATGATGAGGTCACAACTTCATGGGAGGACACAGCGCAGATGAGATCTCAGTACCCATATATTTTTTATGAACTCTAGGAGGAATTTCATGACTAGTGGGGGAGGATGTGTGACCTCACCCTGACCCATCATAGCTTTACTACTCAATCAGACTTTGATACTTTATATTTTGATACATTAATACACCTTTTGATTATCCTGACAGAGACTCATGATATTATGTTATGGTGACGATTATATTGTGTGAATTACATCTTGATATGGATTAGACCTAGAACATGTGATTGATTTTCATTATATATGTTTAGATAAGTGAATTGATGAGAAGACCAAATCATGATTACACTTGACTATTTCATGGATGTTATGTCATGGTGATTAAGGAATTTTTATGTTTTAAAAATTCTGCATGAAAATTTCAATTAGGGACATAATTTTGCTTATTGATTAATGTTGCTAATTATGAATTGAAAATGTATATTACATGTGATTTTATCATCTTGGACTACTGATGATCAAATTTTAGTGTGCAGGAAAGGGAACCATGGAATAAGGGGTTGAAACCTCATTGTAATGTTATCCTTGTTGTAAATGTAATCTGAATGTGTGTTAATAGTTTAAAATTCATGTTGTTGTTGGACATGTCATTGTGAATGTGATGTGTATTTTTTTTGGTGTCACTTGACACTTGTGTTGTCCATGTGGATGGTTGTGAGACCTACATTAGACTGTTATAGTTTTACTATTTTGTTCTCATGTTTTTAGTAGTTTATTCTTTGACATACTTTGACTATCAGAGAGACTTTTTATACATTTGAGGATCGGTGGAATCCTGTGTTATATATTCAGCACCTGATTTTGTAATCATGGTACTTTTGAGATGTTTATGTTCTGATGTAATTTCAGCTTGTGTTGATGTCTTATATGGATCTAAATGTATGAATGTAATATGATGAAAATGGTTTAGGAAACCAATGCTAGGATATTTCAGTTCTAAATGCAATGTGGTTTATATGCTTACATATATTATTGACGTTATGTTATGATTCATATCATGTTGTTTTGGATCTACTGATGTGTGCATTGAGTGTGCAGGAAGAGTTGATCATGGATCTAAATCAGGGACCCAGTACTGGAACCTATGTAAATACCTGTGCTTTCCAAGGTCCTGTCTATATAAAGAGACATGGACCTCGTTGTTATGTGTTTATTTCATGAATGTGATTTTCATGTATGTTATTAAATTAGTAAATGTTCATGTTTTTAAATCGTGTCTAATGTTTTAATTTAATGTGCCAAATTTGGCAAGTGTTGTAATTTAATTATGGACATGGCTAGTAAAGGGGAAACCAAGGTAAGTTAAGGGTTAACTAAGGTCATCTAGGAGTATTACCCAAGCTTACCCCAGGGTTAGAAGTTTCTAGAATTTCTTTGACTTAGAATTTCGTAGGTTAACTTCAGGGTAAGTTTTTTAGGGTCTTTTGGGCTCCTAGGGGGTAACCTGGGTCAGTTTTAGTCATCCAAATTGGTACCCTCTAGGTTAGGGGTTATTTTATATCATTAATGAGCCTCTAAACTCATTTATTACTCCCTTTAAGTGTCATTTTCATTTTTGAGCGAATTTGGAAGAGGAGTGTGACTTTGGTTAACCTCACTCTCTCTTCTACCCATGTTTCATTTGACT
>MU223728.1:149063-209210 GCA_018584345.1 Thuja plicata | reverse complement strand
AGGGTTAGGAAGTGGTTTAGTTTAGGATTGGTTAGAGTTACCTCACCCTTGGGTTAAGCCTTGCTCATGTTGGAGGTTTTCCTATTTAGGGGAGATTTTAGGATGAGTTGAGTGTTCACCCACTCTCCACCCTTAGAGACAGAATTTAGTTTGAAGGAGTTTTTGGAGAAGGAGCTTAGGAAGGATAGCTCAACATCGTTCCTCTTCACACCATAGCTTGGATCAAGGTTGGAATTATTTTAAGTTAATTTCTTGTGTTTTTATGTGTTCTTGAGCTCAAGGACTCCATTAATGGAGTCTTATGGATTTCTCGAAGCTTTTATTTTTTTGTTGGAAATTTCTTTATTTGTTTCTCAATGTCTTTACTATGTGTTTGATTTCAAATGGGTCTTCAAGGTATACTCACCCTTGGGAGGGCAGAGTAGCCCTGGAGGGGTAGTTGTAAATGATTCTTATTAAGTGTAGAGTCTCCCATGTGAGGAGAGATAAACTTGGGGTAACATGATACCTATGAAGCCAAGATGGGCCTGAAGGCATTTAGGAGGTATAAGGAGGTTATTCAGGACAACATCTTGTAAAGATTGTCCTTATCAAGTCCATGTGAGGCTTATGTATTCTATGTGTATTCTTGGCTTTCTCCTTCAGTGAGGTTTACCACTACCCCTATTTCTGAAATGTCTCTTTGAGATACTTCCTCTTGTTCATCCTGTATTTGGGAAGTTTTCTTGTGTTTGAGACTCCTTTTTCTTTTCCTGCTTGATGGGTGTATTTTGTTTGTAACCCATTCCAGTTTGGATCCCCAAGCTTGGGGGTGTCCTTGTAAAGGCTTAGGTTGGGAGGTGAGCCTCCATGGTCAACCTCATTTTAATTTGTTTCAGGACCTGGTGGAGTTTCGAGGATTGTAAAGTACCCTTATTGGAAAGATGTGTAACACTGAAGTTTTAGCTTTTTGGTCTTCATTGTGATATGTTCTTTCACCATATCTAAGTTGTTCATATTCACTTTTCTCTTTTTTTTAAAAAAAAAATGGGTATTTTACTCCTAGTTCTAGCCCTTGTTTCCATATAGCATTATTGGGGTTAAATGATGATGTAACCTTATATCTTTTGTTATTTGAAAAGAGTTGAATTATCCTAGTTATCAAATGTTAAAGTTTCATGGAGTAAACTTTGTTATAGTTGGAGCAAAATTTACGTAAGCACTATTGGATATGATCAATTCAAAACAAAAGCATCATTATCCTAAATATACTTATGGGAAGGAGGAAGGTTTCAAAAGATGGAATTAAAATTTTAAAGTATATAATTATGTTCTAATTTTGAAAGGGATGATTACTTATAACTTGAACAAGCAATATGTAACTTTAGAAATATTACTGTTTGATTTCAAAAAAAAAAAAAACTACTCTAAATTAGGCAGCAAATTCTGGAAATTATTTTTAAAATTAGTATGTTCAAAATTAATTTATTTTTCCACCATTGCCTTTAGAATATTTTATAGATTCTTATTATGTTTTCAAAACTTGATTTTTAGTTGTCTAAATACCCCCTATTTTAGGGTGTAGGTATTTAGTTCACCAATCAATATATATTTTAACAAAAAAAGAATAATAATTTTTATTTAACTTACTATTCTTTTTATGTTGAAGATATAACATTTTAGAAATTCTTATCTAAACTTATGTAAGTATTGTTAATTAAATAAATTTTATAAAATAAATTTAAAAAAAAAAAACGGAGCAAGCGTGGGCGGGCCGAAGCCCTCCCATCCCCTCCAGCTTCGTTTGGGCCTTTCGGGGGTTGGGCCCTACGCGGACAACGGCCCACCCACTGTGCAAGAACAGTGGGGAGGGTGTCGTCACTGCCAAGCAACCCTTCCCTGCCCTATGGTGCTCGGCCTCTCGCGCAGTTGGTGGTGTCGCCGCCAAGCAGTCACAACTGCCCCTTCCACCTGCTGAGAGGGCCGCTCCGCAGCAGCCCTAGCGCCACCTCCCTTCTGTTTCCTCCACCTTATGCTTTAGCCGCGCCGCTTCCTCTACCCTTGTTTGAACCCTACGCCACCGCGTATCATTTTTGGCCGCCTTCTCATGTGTTTTCCCTTAGGGTTGAAGACTCCTATTTTTATTATGATTATTATTTATTTATTTTTGTTTTGCTCTTCTCTATATCATATTAACTTGGAGATTTAGATAGAGATTCAATTAGATTTGATTGCATAATAGATTTGGTGTATATATATATAATTATATGTTATTTTTATTTTATTTTTTTTGTTCTTGTTAAGTAATATTAAAAGGATATAAATTGCTTAGGTATGTTTTAATTTTAAAAGGATAAATTTTTTTTTTTCAATTTGGTGTTATATATAATTATATAAAGTTATATATATATATATATATATATATATATATATATATATATATATATATATATATGTTTTTTTTAAAAACAGGTGCTAATATCATTGTTATTATATTATATTTTTGAATAGATTTAATTGTTACTTAAATAGTATAATAAAAACTAAATTATTTTTATGGATAGGTAAATGTTTATTTTGTTTAAATAATTAGTTTTTTCTTAAATGTCAATTAAATTAAATTATTAAGCGAATTCGGTTAATTTAAGTTACTCTTAAAGCAATACTTAATCGTAGATTTATTTCAAAACCCAGATAACATCTTATCGATAAGGGGGTCATAACAACCCCTTATCTTCACGATATACTTCTATTAAGGGTATAATCGCTACCTGCGACCAGCGTCATGCATGGTTGCCTTTTGGTCAACTGTAGTCAAACTTTCTTCGATCATCCCAATTTTCATCCCAGTTGTTCCCTGTACCCGTTGGACCCTAGGATTTTAGTTTCATGTCTTACAGAGATAGTTAAATTTTTGGTCAACATAGGTTGACTTTCTAGTCAACTACCTCGTTTTGTGTGCCTATGACCTCATTAGAGGTTGTTAGTCTCTTGTCTTGTCTCTTCTCTTATTTTAGGAAATAGTTGACTTTTGGTCAACTGCCTCAGTTTTCGTGGAGATCCAGTTTGGAGCTTTAGACATCCATTAGGATAGTTGTGAAAGCTATTCCTCTCCTTGAGACCTTTTTCTGATTTTATTTATCCCTTTGCACCATTTTGCGTGCACATGTTACCCTTATGTGTGTTTGGGTATCCTGTTTATGTGCGTTATTAAAAATTTTTGTTCATGTGTTTTTGCCCAACTTTTGGGCATGACAATGGTGACATGTCAATTAGGGCTTAAGAAAGAATCATCTAACCTTATATGATATTATATTAATCCCACTTGTAAATAGATGTTTTGAAAGGATTACATCATGTTGGAACTCGGATTTGAACTTTAGGGGTACCTTGGAAGGGTTAAAAGTGACCCTAGAGTGTATTTTTGACCAAAATTAGTTAACCCTAATGGGGTACCTTGGGTTAGGGCTAATTTTTACCTATGGGAGAAACCTAGGTCACTATTATGACTCTCCAAAATACCTACTTTTTAAAAGTGGCAAAAATAGAGATGGCCACATGCATCTAACTTGTCACACACTCCTTACTAAACTCACAATTAAGAGGGGAGACAAAAAGGCTAGATGTCAAGTATCATTATTGTTAGGTCTTCAGTACACTTTTGGGAGTCTTTTTAGAGGGTTTTGGGAGATTTAGTGGGTGTTCACCCACTCTCTAATTTTAGAGATAACTAGGGTTTGGAAAGAGGAAGGATAAGGATTTGGGCTCTTCTCAAGTTTCATTTGCCATAACACATTTGGAAGGTTGGTTTCCTTTGCCATGAAGTGCTTGTATGTTGCAAGTAGAATTAGATGTTATTTTTTTATGAATATGAAATCTTGTATGGTGTTCATGTATGTAATCTTGTATAGTGTTGTTGTATGTAAATTTTATTGTCATGTGTTGGATTGGGAATGCATTAGATTTTTGTATCAATTCTTGTTCTTTTGGATTGGGAGTGTTGTTCATGAGAGTTAATGCATTACTCACCCTTTAGGAAGGGAAGAAGTGGCCTTGGGTGAAGGGGTTAGTTTGGCTCTCCATTGTAGTAAGAGTCTCTTCTCTTGGAAAATAGGGATATTTTCATGGAGTATGGGCTCCATAAAGCCATGTTGCAAATATTGTTTTGGTATAGAAATGACTAAATATGTATATAGAAGGAATGTCAATGAAGCCTTGGAAAGGCATGAAAAAACTATTATTGAGGACCTTGAAAAAATAAAATGCAAATGGCAATCTCCTCCTTGAAAAGCCCACCTTCACCCTACTTCAATGGGTTTGGAAAACTCATTTGTGAAATCTTGGTTGGGAGTTTATTGTTTTTTTGTGCATACGAGATGTTGTGAGAATTTGGATGTCAAATCTTGTTTAGCCTTGGTTCTCTAAGCTCGGGGGTGGCCTCATTGAGGCCTTGGTTGGGAGGTGAGCTCCCATGGTTTTTCCTCAGGGAATTTGCAGGTTTTTGAAATCATAAAGATGGTGAAAGAAGCTTGAAAGAAATCCCTATTTGGGGGTAGTTGTGTGTAAGCAACTTTAATTTTGCATAGTCACTCATTTGTATTGAAATTCATTCTTGTTGATTGTTGTAATGTTCATTTTTGAATCTTTTCAAGCTAGATGTGAAGAGATCTCATTCTTTATGTAATGATTCATTAAGGGATTAAATGTTGCATACCATCTCTGTATTGTGTAGATTTATCATTTTGAAGATGTGTAAATGTAGATTGTAAGATCTCATTCCATAATGTAAATGATGTAATCTTTAGTTCATGCATATTTCATTCTATTCTTAAAAGAAAAGGAGTAACCATACATGTTAGAGGAACACTCAATATTGAAAGAGAAGGACATTATAATAGTTTTATTTGCTAAAAATTGTGAGGAATTGTGAATCTTGAAACCCCCATAATGTATGTAAATCTAAGCCTTCAAGATTTTGGAACACTCTGTTTCTCCCCTTGAAAGTCCTTATTCCATCTCCATAGATTCAATTTTCTTCATTAAAAATCTTCATTTCGATCTCAACTCTTGAGAAGAAGAAATAACCTTTCCAACAATAACAAATCAGATTAGTTAGTATGATAATATTAAAATCAACTAATGTTATTATTTCTCTTAGGATATTGCTCAAATAAATCAATCCTAATGCATACTAAGATCTATTAAAAAAAATGAACCAAGTAAATCAAAATGGACGAGCTTATATCAAACAAAGCCCATTGCACTTTCCAGATTTAGAGCAAAAATGCTCTCTGGAATTTTTATGGAAAATGAAATATTCTCCTTACCATAAAGAATATTCCTTTCCTATTGTTCTTTCTCTCTAATTAAATTCAAAATCTAATCTCATTAACATAATCATGTTATTACTCTTAAATACTAAATTAACTTACCTTGCTTTTACCCTTTTCTGTGGGCCCCACCTTTACCTCTTTATCTCTTGCTTGGACATTGGACTGTGTAAAGTTTTTAATTATTAAAAATTTTTAGGGCTACTTATATGTTTCTTGTACTCCCCAAAGCCTCTGCCATTTTTCATGCATCCTTTAAGTCTTCTGACATGTCATATGCCTTTTAACCCAAGTCAACTCTCCCTCCATGAGAATTCACCTTGGGAGGATGAGAAATTTATTGGTGGGTCCTAGTAAATCCCATCACCCTCCTTTCAAAAAATGTGGCCACCTTGTTTTCCTATTTCATGGCATGCAAAATTCTTTGGAGAGGATGGGGGTAGTTAGGAGGTGGGTCCCCAAGACAAGTCAATAGACCTGCACTCTCCCCATTGTAGTTTGACCCCCAATGCATTATGGACTTGTAATGTAAATGGTAAATTTATAAGTTAGTGTATAGTTAGGATTAGTAGATTATTAGATAGTTAGCTTAGATTAACAAGTAATTAGTTGATAGTTTAAATTACTAATTAGGTCTATTCTTTATTGTTTTTTAATTTTAAATTTTTGGGTAGCATGTTATACATATATAAATTGATTTAATATTGTAGCTCTAGTTAGTAGATTAGTTAGAATTAGAGTTTATTTGATAGATAGATTAGATTAATTGGTAATTAGTTGATAAGTTTAAGTTAGTTAATTAGGTTTAATTCTATATTATTTTTTTATTTGGTCGCATTTTATACATATACATTGATTCAATGATGTAGGATTAATTATTAGATTAATAATTTTAGTTTTATGATAGATGAATGGACTTATTAGCACGATCAAATTTAATTGGTATTAGAACAACTTATTAATATAATAATTAGTCATTTTAAATAGATCCTTAACTTTAGTGTTTAGGTTATTTTAAATTGTGAGATTGGTGTATTATTGAATAGGGAATATGTTACTATTGTGTTCAAGGGGTTAGGTGTTACATTAGATTTCTATTAGAATTTGATTTAAATTTTGTAATAGAGGATAATTTAATTGTCTTATTAAAGGTTAATTTAAAAGTGGTTTTTCGAAGGGTTTGATGAATTTGAAATGCATGTGTTTTCATCAAAAGGGGAATAATTTTATTACTGATATTGGCAGGTTAGGAAATCAGATTGGATTTCATCTTTTAAGTTTTAAGTAATAGTTTTTTGGTATAGTGAAATTGTTATTCAATTTTAACCATGTCTATTGATAAATGTTTTGTGTATGTTGTTAAAGGAGTAGAATAATAATTTGACTAGGTTTTGAGTTAGTAGTAAATATTAAAAGAAAACTGGAACTAGATTTGAATAGATTCATTTGTAAACTAGGTTAAGAGTTTAGTAAGCATTAGGTCAACCTATTTCAACATAGGTTCATAACAACTAGCTATCATCTTGATGCTAAATGTAGTTAAACATGGAATCAGAGTTAGACCAACCGGAGTTAAGCTTTCGTATAACTTGTGGAACATGCCCCCAAATTTTGCATCTATTTATGTCATGACCCTAATTCAGTTTGCGTATATATCTTGTAACTCAAAGGTTAAGTCTACCTTACTATAACCCTTCCAACTCAACCGTTATTAGTCAAACATACTTATGTGTTTTAAAAAAAAAAATTGTGTGTATTTTTCTCTAGATTTGGGCATGACATTTTTGTATCAGAGCCATTGTTTCAACACTGGGAACCTAACCCATTATGTTTCAACTCAATCAAAACTTAAATTATGGTGTAGGATGCGTACGATCACCAGAGCTAACCGATAAGGCAAAGGTCGTAGGGCTCCCTGTGCGGGGGAAGGACAGGATGATCCACCACCTCAGAACCCTAACTAGGATATTATGGATGTTCTCCAGAATCTGATTGGGGTGATCGAATAGAGACTACCACCCATAGTTTAGTAGCAGATTCCCAAAGGGGAGACACATGTTTCAGAGAATGATAGAGTAGTTAGTAGAGAGAGGAGTAGGAGTCCCCCACCAAGGTCTACTGAGGGTCACAATGAGTAGGAGGGTGAGTTAGTTCATTGGGTTGTAATACCATGTGAGCATGAGATACATGCCAGGGAGAGACCCCTTCTTGTTAGGAATAAGGTGTCTCAACCTTGAATAATTCCTATTTTTATTATTTGTTTTGTAAAATGTATTTATTACAAATAATGTAATTAAGTGTGAGTATACATGTCTATTTGGCATGTTGATGTGTCACTCCAGTTGATGTGTCAGCATCTTGAATTGTGTGTAAGGAGATCATGGATGAAACGGTTATAACTGATTCTTATGACACATAAGAGCTATTTCTAGAAGATTCAATGATGGGTGAAGACATGCAAGACATGTGGCAACTGATAGAGTTAAGTACTGTATACTCTTCTACAATTGTGGGGTTCTTTTTTTCCCAGAGAATGGTAAAACCCTAATATGGCTATCTTTGGAAGTTGCCCTAAAAAGGAAAGTGCATGATATAAGCATTTTTTTAGGGTTGCAGACTGGGATAGGAAAAGAGTATATTGTTGGTATGATCTCATGCTATGGGATTTGTCTTTGAGTGTTGATTGTCTCCTGAAAGAACTTGCATTGCAAGTGTGTTGTAACTGTTGTGTTGAAGATAATACATTGTGCAGGTTTTGGAGTGTTGGGGTTTTTTACCAAAAGGTTTTCCCCAGGTTAAATCATTATGTCATTCTCTATTTTTCTGTATGCATGGTATATGGCTGCAATATCATTGTTAAAATAGTTAACAAATAGAAAATTGTAAGGATTTAAAAGAATTTCCACAATACTTTCCTTTAGAGATTAGTGTAGGAAGTTATTTTCGCACCTGAGTTTCCTTACACTTCTTACCTTTGTTTTCATCTTTGGCTAGAAGATTTTTATAAACTCCATAGTGTCTTTCCCAACTACCACAATGATTTTCCTTAATTTTAATTTCTCTCGTATATCCCTTGGGTACACAAAGATGACTGCCTTTGAATAGTAATCCTTCTTGCAAGATGAAATCAAAAAATTCAATATGATACCTATCACTCATTTCCATACAAACTTGATAAGCCTCCTTGAAAGCTTCATCACTTGGGTACATGTCCTTCATGGAGTGGATCGCTACACTTTACAGCTGGATGTCCTTCACAATTATATTTCTCCTACTAAGGGAATTGAATACTTTTTTGGCTATTCATTTCTTATGCTTAATAGTGAAGGTGTAGGATTACACAAAATCCATTCACTTCATATATTTGTGGTTAAATTTTTCCATTCTATTCATGAAATTGAGAGCACGGTTGTTAGTAAACACAACAAATTCCTTAGGTAATAAATAGTACATCCATTTCCTAAGTGACTGCACCATAACATAGAGCTCTAGATCATAGGTTGAGTAATTTTACTTTTCTTCATTTAGTTTTTCACTAAAGAAGGCAACATGCCCTCCTTCTTGATTCTAAACCCCACCAATAGCCTTGTTACTAGCATCACATTTAATTGTGAAGACTTTATGAAAATATGGTAAAACCTGTATGGGTTGATTTTCCACTCTCCTTTTCAAAAAATCAAATGTAGTGTCTACATCCTTAGTCCAGACAAAATTACATTTCCTACACACTTTTATAGTATCTCTATTGATATACCTAAATCAGAAACATGCTCTTGCATATCCCAAACTTTGTATCCCATCCTATGGATCTCATAACAAGCATACTCAAAGTCAACCTATGGACCCTACATAGATCTCTCTTCCTATACTTGTGCCTATAATGATAATCCCTATGAGATATCTTCTGTCCTTTCAAACTATCGAGTACTCAGTAGAAGAAAAATATCTCAATGACCAATGGAGATCGACCAATCATCCAACAAGGAGAAAACATATAGGGAAGATTTGTATCATCCTCTTTCTATTCCTTGTAACCAAGATACAGATACCATTTCATTTGATCCATATTATCAACCATGCATCACCAGAAATATAATTTTCCCAGATGAGGCTGGACAATCACTCCCTCGTAGAGAAATCTGTATGGCCAATGTGGATCATGTACTCTCCTCAACATTGACCTTGTGACAGGAATGTGCTCTCATATCCAGAGCTGGAGTAATTGATGAGACCATTTATTGTCTCTATTTTATGTTATCTTAATACTCTGTTTAAAAAATTACCAAGACATTTGTGAACCTATAACTATATGAACTTGTGATAAGTACAATTATAATCACCAAGCCCATGGGTAGTTAGCTATGAAATATTTTGTTAAACATTATATATATATTAAATTAATTCATATAGATATTAGAATGTGTGTTCTAATATTTGGATTGATTTGACTAGTTTACTTATATGTGTATCTGCATGCTACTAACCTACCAGGGAAAAAGGAGTAGCTTGAGAGTGGTCAACAACATTAAAGAAGAAATGTTGAAGTCCAACTACGATGGACACAATAATTATGTCACCGAGATACACACCTTGCAGAAACCACTATCTTAGAGAATATACAAGTATAGCTCTTCTATATTTCCCCAGCGCTCATTATCCTGTTGAATCGGTCATATAGACTTTATTACATTATGTTGTGGGCTGTTACATTTCCTTTTTCTTCTATGGAGAGATTTAAGTCAAAACTTATCTTTATGGTTTGAATAAGCGTCAATCCTTTATTTATAGGGATTTGATTGTTAGTTAGTAAGTTTGGAGTTTTTGGAAAATATATTGTTGCATCTTGCACAACAATTTACTTTTCTAGTTCTATGCATTTTTTTTATGTATTCACTTTCTAAAATATAATGAAGTGATTTTGGTTTACCTATTGTGTTAGTAGTTAGAAGAAGCCAACCAAGGGGCCCACTTGGGAGGTGGATTAGATTGGAGTAGAGTAGATTTACTTTCAATATTTACAACATTTTGAATAGGAGTTTACTGTTTCATTCCTGCAGCATTAGATTCATGTATATTCTTGCAACACTTGCAAGGATAATTATGGTGAATGCTATTGGTTGATAGAATAGGCTTAAACTAAATTTGCAGTTTTCAGAATTAATTGCATTAAATTGTCAAGCTTGATTACTTTCCTACAATAATAGCATAGGTCTCTTTCATGCATTTTTACTTCATGCAGCATAGGTAGTATGACTCTTTGAGAAACTTAGTGCACATATTGTTCTGTCCCATTTCATCTATACATCCCTGGGTTGACACTTTAAATGCACTTCATAATAGGAAAAGTAATCCTTAGTTTGAATATACTATTCCTAGGAGAATCTTTTGAATTATTATTAGTACCTATTGTGAGGTGGTTCATTTTTTGCACCATTTTCGGGGATGGTGTCAAGTTGAGAACCTTATTGAGTCATTTTTTCTTTTTAATTTTTTTACATAGTTCACTTCTTTCTAGATAGAAGTTTGCAATCCTAAACTTGCTTCACAAGTTTGTAAAATTACTTGCATGCATCGAAGAGGAAGAAGAGGATATGTACATGGTAGATTTCTTCCAGGAGAGTCTACAAATCTGAACCAAGAATTTGAATTACCTTTTGTTGATGCAAATCCTGAATTTCGTATAGCATCTTCCTCTAAAGCAATGCATTTTGATCAAGTTGGCCTTCGGCCCTTCGCTGAATTTTTGGCAAGTTTTCTTGATAATTCCATTCCAAGTGCACCTATTATCCATAATCCTATAGCTAATATTCCTTTCTAGGAGGAACTTTAGTTTCAAATACCTCCAGTAATGGCACAACCTACATTTACATTTCCTCTTCTAACCCTTATCAACAAGGCTAACCTAAAAAACATACCCACTGCTACACTTCCAAAGTTGTATAGCCTCATAACTGAAGACCCAACACCTTTATTTTTGTGTTTGACATTCTTTGTTGAATAGTTAACTACAACATTGATGACCACAAGCTCAAGTTGTTTCCAGCAATATTAAAGGAGTCCACCCTATGATAGTTTATGGGCTTAGGAGCTAATACAACAACCACCTGGGATGAAATGAATACTATGTTTCTGTAGAAGTACAAAGAGTAATGCAAGGGGGGTGACCCAAGATAATATGACATTTTTTGAATTTCACAGAAGGAGAATGAAACTTTGGAAGATTATGTTTCACGCAACCTGTACAACATGTAGAAGAATTGACAAAAGGTGTTGGAGGAGGATTCACATAAACTAATTTTCTTGAAGGGAGTAAATGATAGATACCTAGAAGAGATGGACCTCATGGCTGGAGGAGATATATCTCAATATTTTTGAGATGACCTTAAGAAAATTTTCCTCAATTATTCAAGATTAACTGTAAAGAAGAGTAGAGGATTTTGGTCTATAATTACTAAGGGGAACAACTCGAACAGTTCTAAGCTAGAGATCTTGAACCTTCTATCATATTTCAAGAAAGATGTCACTATTGATGTTGCTACACACCTGGACACCATGACTACCAAGAAGAAGTGTGCAGATGCTGAAGCACAACTAGCTGAGTATTTCCTTCACTACCGCAAACAAAAGAGAGATTATGGATGCAAGCTGGTGGTGAACTTAGAGAACCAACACCTACCTACTAAGTACATGAAAATAGAAGGAGACGACGAGCAAGTGTTCTTTGTTTCTCAATGTCATCCATGGGCTTCAAGACAAGGTATTCCTCATGATCCCTTACAATTTTCTAGTCCTTACAATAATCAATGGCAAAATTAGAATTATCAAAATCCTTCTTAGTACTCCCAACCTACTTGGAATAACTAGTGGCCTAACCAACAATAAAACTAGTGGCCTAATCAACCTCAAAATTAATTGATCCACCACAAGAGAATTAGAAACCATATAACCAATGAAGAGGGCCTCAATAATGGCCTAACCAAAATCTTGGTTATCCACCCTTACCACCTCAAATATCTCAACCTGCAATAATGCCACCTCCTACAACCACAAGTCCTACTCCAAAGCAAACACAATTACCTGCTCAGTCTCAACCTAATCCTAACAACAAGCAGTAGCAGTAACAAATGTATGTCACTAATACTCATAAATACCCTACATATGCACTAGAGATATCTGATATCCATTTGACATCTGGTACTACTCTGCCTGCACCTGAACTGCCTATTATAACATAAGTTCCATACATTCCTGTAACATCATCACTCAAAGTTACTTTGTCAAATACTGTCCAACCAATAGATATACCAAGTAAAACTGATGCTCACAGCTCAATTAATCCTCCCATTCCATAAAGGCTTAGCAAGTAAAAACCTATTCCCCATGAAGAAACAACATTTGATATCATTAAGCAGCTGAAAAACATGCATATCTAGATTCCTCTATTCTAAGCTATCAAAGATGTTCCTCTTTATGGAAAAGCTATTAAGGAAGCATGCCTTAAAAAGCCTTGATGGAAGAAAAAGGATCCTCAAACAGCCCATGCTATAGGATAACTTGCAGATATTATATGGGGGAAGATAGTCATACCAAATTATTCTGACTGTGGAATATCAGTTGTTGATCTTATAATTAATGGCCAGTCTATGAAAAATGCTCTAGTTGATTTGGGAGCAGCTATAAATTTTATTACTAAGGATACCATTCATAGGTTGAGTATAGAGGGATTGAGAACCACACCAACGGTCTTACAACTTGCAGATAGTTCCAGTGTAACCCCAAATGGCATCATAGAGGATATAGCAGTCACATTGGGTTCATGAGAATATCCTGCAGACTTCCTGATATTATCACCTAAGGTAAAAAAAATTGGCTATCCAATTATCCTTGGAAGAGCTTGGTTATCCACCATTGATTCCAATATTAGTTGCAGATCGGGTAACATGACAATTTTAAATGGCCAAGAAATAAAGAAGCTAGCATTATATCTTCATGCCCAACCCCAACCTGATTTGAGTACACCTATTTGGCTAGATTTGGGATTGAGGAAGAAGAGCTAAATTTTATTCTTCAACTAATGATGTTACAAAGGAAATCCTTCTTGAAAACATGCCAAGAAGATCATGTGATTCAAAGTATCCTTACCAATGAGTTTGTCATAAAAAAGATATTTCTAGAAGTTTTGTTCTACAGTTATGTACCTATGAGGATTGTGTTTTTCTAGAAACATCTAATATTATCAATGAATTACTACCTGTGAAGTAGCTAAAATCCCAATATCATAAGTTTCAATGATAGAGCTACCAAATACTATAGAACTTTCTCTTGGTCACAATCTTCATGTTAACAATAAGCTTCCACCACACCAATTGGCATTATTAACTAAACTCCTATGTAAGGATGAAAAAGACTTTGTTTGGGATTATGGACACATGAAATATCTGAAACCAAAGCTCTACAAACATATACTCTACATTAACGATGACAATCTACCCCTCTACCAACCTTAGAGAAGGATTAACCCAGCCTTGACAGAAATAGTCAAAATTGAGTTGCAAAAATTGTTGGATGTTGGTTTTATATATCCAATCTCTGATAGTAAATGGGTATCACCTTTGTTAATAGTTCCTAAAAGGGGGTTAAATGGAGAATCTATGTAGATTACAGGGAATTGAATAATGCCACAAAGAAAGACCATTTTCCATTGACATTTATTGATCAAGTTCTAGACACTTTAGCTGGAAAGCAGTACTTCTCTTTTCTGGATGGATATAGTGGTTATAACTAGATCAGCATTGCTCCAAAGGATGAGGAGAAGACCAAATTTACATGTCCTTAGGGAGCACATGCATATTTTTTATTACCATTTAGTGTATGTAATGCACTAGCTACTTTCCAAAGAGCTGCAATCAACATTTTTCTGACATATCACATGATTGTTTTGGAATATGCATGGATGAATTCATTACATTTGGTGTTACTTTTGAGGAGGCTTTGAAGAACTTAGAAAAAGTGCTGACCAAATTTCAAGAACACAACCTGTCTCTCAACAGTGAGAAATGTTTCATGCTAATGCAGGACGAAGTAGTGTTGGGATATTTCATCTTAGAAGTTGGCAGCCAAGTAGACCCTACAAAAATAGAGGTAATTCTCACATTTCCTACACCTACTAGGCGCAAATATGTTAGATCCTTCTTAGGGCATGTTGGCTATTATAGGTTTTTCATTCAAAACTTTAGTCAAATAGCTAGTCCTCTATACACATTGCTTACAAAAGAGGCTGAGTTTGCATGGACAAAAGCTTGTGATGAATCATTCTTGTAGCTCAAGTCCTTTCTGACAATTGCACTAGTACTTAGGGGGCCTGATTGGTCTTTACCATTCCATATACATACATATGCTTCTGACTATGCAATAGGTGTTGTCTTAGGACAAAATTCTAGTAACCTTGTGAATGCAATTTACCATATCAGCAAGAGTTTACATGGACCAGAGTTAAATTACATAGTGACTGAAAAGGAATTACAGGCAATAGTTTATGCTTTGAATAAATTTTTCCATTATGTAACATGATATCCTATCTTTTTTCTACTGACCATGCAATAATCAAGTATCTTATGAAGAAAACCTGCCATCTCAGGCAGGTTAGCAAGATGGCTTCTTCTTTTGCAAGAATTCGATATAACCATCATTGACAAGCCAGGGAAAGCAAATGTGGTAGCAGATTATTTATTGAGAATCCATAATTCTTCCAATGATACTACTGTGATAGATGACACATTCCTTGATGAGCATTTATTTTATATAGCTATTAAGAGTCCCTGATATGCTGATATAGAAAATTACCTTGTAGTTAAAAAAAAATGCCCACATATTTCTTTCTAAAGGACAAAAGAATGCTTGTAGAGATAAGATTCCAATTCTCTTGGATTGAAAACACACTATTTTATACTGGTCCAAACCAAGTCATGAGGAGGTGTGTGTGGGAAGATGAGACATATGATATCCTCCATGCTTATAATGATGATCCATGTGGAGCAAACTTTGTAGCTAAGAGGACAGCCCTAAAGATCCTAACAACAGGTTACTATTGGCCCACACTTCACAAGGATGTAGCCAATTATACAAGAAAATGTGATAAATGTAAGAGGATGGGTCATCCAACAAAATCAGATTAAATTCCCTTAAATCCACAAGTGGTGGTGACACCATTTGATAAATGGGGCATGGATTTTATTGGTCCCATAGACCATCCATCTAATGAGAAGTCCTGTATCTTGGTATGCACTGATTATATAACCAAATGGGTTAAAGTAAAAGCCATGAAGCATGCACAAGATCATAAGATAACAGAGTTTTTGTATGAGGAAATATTCACCCGTTATGGTGTGCTAAAAGATCTTGCAACTGATCAGGGAGCACAATTCACATCTAACCTAATAACAAAACTCCTGAAGGAATACTATATCAAACATCAGAAGTCTAGTCCCTATCATCCTCAAGCCAATGGTTAGGTAGAAGTTACAAACAGAGATATTGAAGTTATTTTAACAAAAATATTTCATCTAAACTGCCAAGATTGGAGCAACAGACTCTCAGAAGCAGTCTGGGCATATAGAACAACATGGAAGACAACCAGAGGGTTCACACCATTTTAATTACTATATGGGAAGGCCGCAATGTTACCAATTGAATTTGAGTACAAAACATTGTACACTATGCTAGAGTTAAACATCAACCTTCCTACAACACAGAAAGATTGACTGCTGCATCTCAATTGCTTGGATGAAATGCACAAATATGCATTGGAGCACACTCAGATAGTACATAAACAAAGGAAGAAGTGGCATGACACCTATATTAAGAGAAAATAGTTTCAAGTTGGGGATTGGGAGTTACTGTATGGTTCCAGATTCAAAGAGATACCAGGAAAGCTATAGACAAGATGGCTAGGACCATATGAAATAATCCATGTCTTCGCCAATGGAGTAGCCCAATTGAAAACTATTAACCCAGTACACTACAAGTTATTGGTCAATGGGCATCGACTTCATCTATATCATCAACTCCAGAACAAAGAAGACTTCCTGCAACAATTCATACATCCAGCTCCAAATGAGAAACAGGTAATACTTCCTACAGTAGAGAGTGAAAACCTTCTTCCTGCAGCTTCAACATAGAATTCCTTTGAGTATGCCCTTAATAAAAAAATCATGTTCAAATGAATTCCATTTCTCCATTCACTTTCTATATTTTTATTTTCAGCACATTTCATTTCTTTACCTTCCATCCACCCACCCTCCACATCATCACCTATTTCAATTTCTATGTTTAAAATAAGAGCTATGTAAGCTAACGCATGAAGTCGCAAGCATCATTCCACTCTAGTCACCTTTTTTTTCTCATACATTCGATAAGTGAATGACAGGTATAAAATTTAAAATTTATTTCCACTTTTAGCAGATAGATTTAGGTAACTATATCTAGTACTGCAATAAATCTATGATTGCGGCATAAAGCCAGTTCCACACCTTGTGCCACATGTGACAAGTGTGGACACTTGTCATCATTTTGTAGGGGCAGGGAAGTGTAATAATTTCTAATGTTATTTCTAATTGTCCTTGTCATTTCTTGCAAAGATTTCCCATCACCTCAAATTGGTACTTTGGCATTGTCTCATCAAATTATGTTACTATTTCAAACAAGTGTCATACTTTTATTCTTGAATTATCCCTGATTTTCAAACTTGATGTGATAAAAAATGATTATAATTAAACTATGTGGAAACTCGTAGTGAGAGTTATAATTTCTTCTATTAAGTGCCATTATCATTGTTTGTGTCAAGAACAACAGAAATTTTCAAGAGAAAGGTTTGTAGTTTCAAGAAGAGAAATTTGAAATTCAAAAGGGAATAAGGTATTTGTCAATTGTAGAGCAAAAGAGTTGAAAATTTGAAAAGCTTAAGTTACAACATAAATTTGGAGGCAGATATTTGGAACAAATGGGAGTGAAGCTATAGTGGCATGAGCTAGTGTTTCATGGTGATTTTCTTATAGATGTTGAAGTAGGGAGGAGGTTTAATTCATGTGGTCGGTTGGGTTATTTCTTGAAATTAACAGAGTTGATGAAGAAGTAGCAGTTGAATTCATGAATACATTTGAGGAAGGGAATACAGTCATATGGGGTTTAATAGTTGTCACGACAGAAGAAATAATGTCAGAGGTACCTGGGTTACCACTAATAGGGGAACATTTCCCCAATGTGCATCATGCCAGGTCAGCACAAGCCCAGTTTACCCTTCTAGGTGACCCTCCTTTGGAGATTAACAAGAAAGGGTGCAAATGAATGTCTCTTCCTCTGCCATTTAATGAGCTGGAAAAACACATTATTTGGTATTTGACCTATGAGGGAAAATTTTCAAATATGCATGCACATCATTTCAAGTTACATAGCTACATAAGGCATAATCTTCTAGTAAATGTTCCTAACTTCTTGTATAACATGCTAATTATCAGTGCTAAGGAAACCTAAAATGCGAATGAAAATTATATCTCTCGCCATGACCTAAACAAGTTCCTAGTAGAGAAATCCCTTAGGGAAGCCACTCCTTTGGCATACAGAGTTTGTTCAACTTAAAACCCTGCAACCTCAGGTTGAGCCTATTGAGAAAACTAGCAATGATGATGCAACAACCACTCAACCAGTTGTTGAGCAAGTCAACCAAGAAATAGAACCCAAAAATTCTCAAAAAAAAAGGCCTTAACCCGCTCATAGGAGAAATGTCCCTACCCCTACTCAAAATAAAGGAAAACAAAAAATAGGAGAAGGAACTTTTGTTCCTGCAGCCGAACAACAAAACCCCATAGCTTTGAAAGGGAAGAAAAGAAAATCAGCTCCTACAACAACCACTCCTGCAGCATGGAGATGAATAAAGCTAGTAGAAAGAAGCCTGTGGAGGTTGAGGAAACTCATGTGGGAAGAAGCCCTAGAATGAGAGGAAATCTTCTTAAAGTTTCCCTAGAAAGCCAATTTATTTCTCCCAAACAAGCTGATATATAGAACCCCATGTGCAATATGTTCAAGATGATTCTCCAACTCAGCCTGAAATCCCAGATATTTCTCAAAACTTAAATGAGAAATGTCATGCTAAACCTGTTGTATGTCAGAACAACCCCCAAGGGAGCCATCAGAATACCCCAAAAAGCAATGAGGAAGAAGTTCAAATGCCTCACCAGTCAGCCCACTCACAAAATTCCCTAGTGCCTTATCAAAGAACCTAGTTTACCAACTATTTAGAGCAAGCATGAGGAGAATAGAGGAGGTAGAATAATCAGATAGAAGAGTATGGTCCACCCACTTTACAATCACTCCTCTTTGAATTATATAATAATTTTTTTTTAAAATAACCCTATGGAAATAGGAAAAGTAGAGAATGTAAAGGGTAATAAAAGACCAAGATGAGGAAATAGAAGACCTAAACGGGAAATTGCAGAAGTAAAAAAAAAGAATGAATCATGCACTAAATTTGGCTGATCGAATTATCACTTATAGACCTCCTCCTGGGGTCTATGCTATTTGTGTAAAAGAATAGTTCCTTTTGTTTCAAATTATGATGACCTTAATGAACATAGACTCTAAGTTCAAAATGGCCCATGAATTTGATGGCCTATATAAAACCCTTTCTTCATGGAAACAAAACCTACTCTGTGAGTTATACTTGCATAAATTCATTATCCCTAGAGAGACCGAAAGGAATCCTTTACTTTACATTGGGGATATAACCCGAGAGCATTAATTTCCTAGAAGCATAATGATGAAAAATATGAAAGACAACTAGACAATTATAGAGATTAGGAGAAGTCAGAACCATTACCATTAAGAGCTGAAAGAAGTAAACCTGATGTGCTCCTCAGGGATTGGTTCAACCCCACTTATGGAAGTATAAAAGCAGAAACTAAGAATAAAATCTTTCCTAGCAGGGAGGTCTATGCATAATATGAGGAGATGTCTTAATTTATTTTTTAGAGAGCCCTTGCTAGTGTAAGAAGAAGGTGGAATAGACCGCTACAAGCATTCAATAAATCAGAGCCACATAGCCCTTTTAACCTTGAGGTAGCAATCCACAAAGAACCAAAGTATATCTAGCTAGGCAGGTAGATTAGATGTGAGCTCTGGTATCCCCTTACAATGCAACCACCTATGCTCCTATGGCCTCTTTATGATGTCAATGTTGCAAGGCTTGATCAACTCTAGGAGGACTATAGGTTGGATGTCTGGGAAAAGACTAGAGGTTTCTACTATAATTTTAAGAGCTGAAGGAGAGGAAGGACAAAAGTCGGGGAGTTCTGAGGAATTGAAAAGAAATGCAATTCTTGAAGACAAGCATTTTATTTTTGGGGGTAGATGATGAGACAATTTATTGTCTTTGTTTTATGTTATCTTAATACTCTGTTTAAAACATTACCAAGACATTTGTGAACCTATAACTATTTGAACTTGCAATAAGTACAATTAGAATCACCAAGCCCATGGGTAGTTACATATGACATGTTTCGCTAAACGTTATATATATATACAACAATACTTCATAGAGCTATCAGTTTGTGTGTTCTAATATTTGGATTGATTTGACTAGTTTACTTGTATATATATATCAGTATGCTACTAACCTGCCAGGGAAAAGGAGCAGCTTGAGAGTGGGCGACGACATTAAAGAAGAAATGTTGAAGTCTAGCTGTGATGGAGAGAATCATCATGGAACTGAGAGACATGCCTAATACATTGGAGGATCCACTATCTCAAAGAATATAGGAGTATAACTCTACTATATTTCCGCAGTACTCATTATCCTGTTGAATCGGTCATCCAAACTTTATTACATTATGTCGTGTGTTGTTACATTTCCTTTTTCTTCTATGGAAAGGTTTAAGTTGGAACTTATCTTTATGCTTTGAATAAGCATCGATCCTCTATTTACAATGATTTGATTATTAGTTTGTAAGTTTGGAGTTTTTGGAAAATGTATTATTTCATCTTGCACAACAAGTTAGTTTTCTAGTTTTGTGCATTATTTTTATGTAATTAGTTTCTAAAATATAAGGAAGTGATTTTGGTTGAACTTCTATATTAGTAGTTAGAAGAAGCCAACCAAGGGGGCCCACTTGGGAGGTGGAATAAATTAGAGTAGAGTAGATTTACTTTTAACATTTACAACATTTTGAATAGGAGTTCACTATTTCATTCCTGCAACATTAGATTCATGTATATTCCTGTAGAACTTGCAAGGATAATTATGGTGAATGCTATGGGTTGATAGAATAGGCTTAAACTAAGTTTTAAATTTTCATCATTAATTCCATTAAATAGTCAAGCATGTTTACTTTCCTGTAGAAATAGCATATGTCTCTTTCATGCATTTTTACTTCTTGTAGCATAGGTAGTATGACTCTTTGTGAAACTTACTGCACATATTGTGCTGTCCCATTTCAAGTCTACATCCCTAGGTTGACAATTTAAATGCACTTCATGATATGAAAAGTAATCCCAAGTTTGAATATACTATTCCTAGGAGAATCTTTGGCATGATTATTAGTACCTATTGTGAGGCAGTTCAGTAATACTACCCCTATAGAAAGAGTCACACCATGTCTATATACTACATCATGAAGCTATGATCTCATCGATCTGGTAGCAAGAATCCCCCTATTAGTGACCCAAGCACTATGGGAAGTCATGGAAATTAAATGAACTGCACTGAAGAAATACCATCATCTTCAATTGTAGGATCCATAAAGACTCGTCTGCAAGCCTCGTCATCATAAACTAGATCATAATAGACTCACTCTCCTCAAGTCAAAATCCTAAAAATATGATAAACATCCTCATGCATGATCATCGTCTCTCTAAGTGGAAAGTGGAAGGTATTATGGTCGAAGTTCCAATGCTTCGCCATAGCTGTGAGAGGACCCTGGTTCATCTAGAACCATGACATCTCTGGAAGGAAGGACAATCCATAGAGACCAATCACACATCTCTCATGTCCGGTCAAATGATTGACCATATCTAATGGCCAAGGTGGCAATCCCTAGATATATAACTTAAGGAATTGCACCTATTTTCCAATAAAATGAAATCATATTAGTATCATCATTTTAGTTGGATCATTCTAAGTCAATCAAATTTCTATCAATCTATCACTCTTTTTGAGCACATCTATTTTCTAGCTAACTCTATATCATGAGGATGGAAAAAACATCAACATATCTGGTGCAGGAGCATCTTGGGTCATTGGCAATCCTGCTCAACCAAAAATATGTTTTCTTTTGTTCTTTAGTTTGTTTGGAGGCTATTTAGAGAAGTATTTTTTGCTCGGGTTATATCGCTCAATTATGCTTGTTTCGAGTTGGTCTCTATTACTCAAGTTTTTGTCACTCAGGCATGTTTGTTCCTAGTTCATTTTATTCTCATGCTCGATTTTGTCTTCTCTTTCTCAAGTATGTTTGGCCTGAGTCATGTTTCTATTGCTTAGGTATGCTTGGCCCGAGTCATGTTTCTATTGCTTGGGTATGCTTGGCCCAAGTAATTTTTCTATGGCTTAGGGTGTTCTTTTCTTGAGTCACTCTTTTGGAGTTGGATCTGGTGGCCGACTTCTGCATTTAATTTTCATGGCTTAATTAATATGGGGTCTTTCTTTGGGATCTGTGTGGACCTAAATCTGGGTCTCTCTTACAGATTTGGGCCCTGACCTCTTTGGTGGTGTAAGATCTAAAATTTGGATTGTGTTAATGGTCTTCTAAATAATAGGAATAGCATATGATAGGAGACCCTAAGTCCAATTTTAGTCTTATACACTTAATTATTATGATAAGGAATTGAGAATAATTGTAAAGAACTATGGAGTAAAATACCTACCTCTTATCATAGTAGATCTGGAAAACCTCATTTTCTGTTGCTTGTGTTGAGTTTTTAGAAAATTTTAAGTATGATCCACAATAAAAATGCAGAGATGAACAAAACCTAGAAATATTTTTCTGATCTAACATCGTCTTGTGAAAAAGGTCAACCTTGACCCACAAATGCCACCCCTAACCCACTAATGTCAACCATGGCCTACACTTCCTTGATAGAAAATCTATTTTCAAATCCCGTTAACTCGTTGAAAAGGGTATCCAAATCTGGTCTCAAATCTGCTGTCCTATACTTGTAACTCCTAAAAACAACACATGCAAATATCTAGAAAAGAAGGTTTTTGGGGTGGCTATATAGGGTTTTTCCTTAGTCAAACCCCCATTTTGGTGATATCCACCTCCACAAATATCTAAATATAGAATGTAGGTGTGCGTGTTTTCTCTTTGAAAAGAGTCTTTAAATATGTAATATCAAGATCTAATCTTCTAGATTAATAATCCTAACATAACATGGAAATGAGAAAGCAATTCATAGATTTGAATATGACAAAGAAAGCTTACCAAGCCCCCGAAGCCAAAGTACTCCTACCAACTCACAATCCATAATTTCTACCCCATGATAATGTCCTTTGAATGCTTGAATGTTGAGAATGGTAGATCTAATAGAAAAGAGCACCTTCTTACTCCATTGAAGATCTATAATAGCTTGTCCACAAAAATACTTGAAGGTATCAACATGTCCTCATAGATTTGTCCTTCTATATCATCCTCTTGCTTATTTTCACCATCATTGCATCACGTCATCTCCCAGTTTTGTTTCATGATCAAATGAAGGCAAAAGAGAGTGTTTAAATAGAGATCTCAATATAGGTCTCCTAGGGAAATGCGAGGGATCCAAATTCAAATTTTACTTTGAATTATGGTCCAATCACCATCACCAACCAAGGAGGGAATGAATTAAATTAAATATCAGAGAAAACACTTTCGCATCTGAACCCTGGGACCTATTTTAAGTTTAGAACCTCGATAAGCTCCAGAACTGAAAGTGGGGACCAACACCCGACAGAGGTCTATACCAAACTCACCCTTGACCTAGGTTAAGGTTGAACTCACCCCTGACCTAGGTCAAGGTTTAACTCAACCCTAACCTAGGTAGGGGTCAATTTTGACCCTGACCTGAGGTTTCAGGCAAGTCACTTAGTGGTATCTGTGAGATTCCCAGGTCAGCCGGGGACCTAGGAAGGTGATGGAACATTCTAGAATGCTGGGAAGAAGGCCTAGAGGCCTGGAGAGAGTATGATAAGGTATAGTAGGGCCCACACATAGGTCCTACCTAGAAAATAGAGTCATGGAGAGGAAAAAAAGGAGAATCCATAAGATCCTAACCCTAATTTCACCTAATCATGTAGAATCAAACACAATGCATCCTAAATGCAAATCTAATATGCGAGGGCACTAAATGAAGGGTCTAAACCTACCAAAATGGAAGTGCTTCTATTTTAAGATGATACATTTATCCCCCACTTTAGCTTAGATATGGCACTATGTAAGTATGTAAGCTAAAGTATGAAAACATCAAAAAGTAAAAAGGATATAATCAAGACCTCAATGTGGATATCCTGGAAGAAACCATTAGTACCCTCAACCTGAAGCACACAATGTTAATGAAAAATCCACAAAGCACCTAAGCCTTACTAAAATGATCTTGAGAAGTGTATAAAGAACCTTATTCCCCCATGTTTTGGCTTGCTGATTTCTGAAAGGTGAAACATGATGATAAGGTAAATTCTATACACTAAATATGTAGTTTATTGAAAATTATTTTCCTAAACTAGTTAGGAAGTTCCTAAACCTTCCTAAACTGACTCAAGAGGTTGGGTATCTGAATCATGATTACAACTCCTCTGACAACACTAAAAATAGAGCTACCAAACTCAAGTTATGATGAAGAGAGTGAATGTCTATCTAAATGCATGTAAAAGGAAATTTGAATTTGACCTAAGTAAATTCAAATGAAACCCTAAGAAAAAACCTAAGGAAATCCTAATAAAACCCTAATTTGAAGCTATAAATAAGAGAAAGAGACCCTTACCTCATCATTCTTACCATTTTTAAAAGTTGGAAAAGGAGACAAGATGTCGAAAAGAAGAATTTTGAGTGAGCTGTATGGAGGTTCTGAGAGAGCGCCTGGGAAATAGACAACCACTGCCTGAGGTAGGTTTCCTATTTTGATATTTAAGATTGAAAAATTCATGTTTTTATAGGGAAGGTCGACCCTGACCTAGAAAGGTTGACCCTGACCAAGTTATGTCAACCTTGACCTTCTAAATTCAACCCTAACTGGGAAGGTTCTATCCTTTTTGGGGTGAATGTTGAATCTAACCCATAAAGGTCGACCCTGACTCAAAAAGGTTGACCCTGACCTAAAAAGCTCAACCCTGACCCAAAAAGGTCAACCTTGACTAGGTCAAGTTGGTACATTATTTTCTTGATGATAGAGTATTGATATGATAACTTTCTGTGCTTACAGGACCCTGTCTATCTTCAAGAGAACCCCTTAAGAGGGTTGCTATTTGTTAGAGTAATAGTCTATCGGGTTATTAATTAAATCATTATGATCTAATTACTAACTCACCTATTCACTCTAGTTGCTTAAGCTAACCTTAGGTTTTCCCTTTTAGGGTTTCGTGATTCCTTTTATAAGGATTCACCTCTTAGTTTAATTTATGGAGTTTTTTCACATCTCATTGTAATCTAGAAACATATCATTAATATATTAATTTCTATTGCATACGATGTCTCCTTTGCCTTTTTGGCCTCCATAGTTTCTTCTCTTCTTGTTTATTTCTTGCTTCTACTTGTGACAGATGTGCATGCAGGTGTTCTTGGGAGGATTTTTTTTACTCAATTCTAACATGGTATCAGAGTTCTCCTGCTATTCATTGTTCGTTCTTTGATTGAAGCAAGCGAGGGTTTGTAGAATCACCAGTCTTTTCTGGTATTTTTTATTGGTTATGGGGAATCTTTATTTTTTGCGGCACTTTGGACCAAAATCGACCTCATGGTTGCATCCAGAAGGCCAAAAAACCCCATAATCCATATAAGGCACGTCTGATTTAGACACTGGAGCCTCGAGGAGAAATTTTTTAGCCTTTTAGGGCCGTACGGGCACGTTGTTCGAGGCAAAAATTAAAAAAAACTATGTTTTTAATAGTTTTTTGGTGCAGGTGGGCGCGCCGCCACCGCATCCCCTCAGCGCCTCTATCGTGCCCCCTGTGCGCCACCCGCCACCCCTGTGCACTCCACGACCATGCGCAGCTCCACCCCGCTGGCCTCCCCCGCCACTCTGGCCCGCTGCCATCGGCCCTGCCGCCACTGCGGCCCCCGCCGCCACCGGCTCCACCCTGGCTCAGTGAACCCCGCCGCCAGGCCTCCACTCAGCTGGTGGCACCTTTCTGTCAGCCCCCGCAGGCTTATGTTGCACGACAGCCAGTTGTATGAGCGACCAGGGGCTTCGACCCAGCCCTTGGCGCGCGCCATGCACCCGGGGGCCCACTTTTTTTAGCCCCTAGGGCTTAAAACTACAATTTTAGAGCTTTTTTGGGCCCTCATCGCTGTTTTCGCTCTATCTGGAGCATACGGAGGCCTTTTTTGGACTTCATTATATCGTCAGAAAGATCTTTCTGAGCTCTTTTTGACTATGGTGATTTGGTTTTTTGGGTCTAAAATTTTGATATCATTTTTTGTTTTTGAAGTCTGATATGTGTTTTTTCCTTCTGGGAGCCATTTCTGGCTCATCCAAACTCCATTTTTGGCAAACCAGATATCGTCGAAAAGCCAGTTCAGTGAACTATTCAATTGCAGGGGTCTTTTTCCCAGATTCTTCTCTAGGCTTTCTCTCCTCTGAGTTTGACAGTTTATGCACTCTGGTGGATTGCTTGGGTTCTACAGTTCCTGGGATCTCTTCTTCTGATCTTCTAGCTCACTCTTATTTCTGACTTCTGAGCTTGTATGCTTCTCTTTTGTTGCATTTTTGTTCTATAAATGCACTAAGATAAAGTGCCTTCTTCTATATTTCTGAGATCTTGTACACCTTGTATGGTTTTTATACTTGCACTCTGTTATAAAGTGCCATGCGGGGTTATGATATTTTTGCCATTTTAGGTTCATCCACCTTTGTTAAGTGAGCGTACCTTCCATGATATTAGCCCATGCTGTGTGTTAGTGACACCACCCTTTATCCTGTGTTTGTACATTTGTTACACTATTGGTGTTCCTGGTTCTTTCTTCTATAGATGTTTCTGGCATTGTATTTCAGTGTTCCTATCACCTCTCCCAGTTAAGCATTATGGAGGGGTTCACCTATTGGTTCTATTACTTCTTGGTTCAATTGATCAGCTCTTTAGACATTGTCTTCTCTACCTGGTCATGCACTTCAGTGGGGGTTCCAACAGTTTCTTCTGACAGAGTTTACAGTTCCATGCTTCAGAGATGCTTCTTGCTCATTCTTGTTCCTCTCTCTGAGACTTTCCCTAGATTGAAGGCTTAGTTTCCTTCATCTAGTTTATTTCTTGTTTTGGGTACCTGATCAGGCCTTGTTGTCGGGACCCTTCTTTCCTTCTTTCTACAGTAGTTTCCTAGGTTTTACTTCTCTCTAAGCTTATCTTAAGGGGGGGTGTTAGAGTAATAGTCTATTGGGTTATTAATTAAATCATTATGATCTAATTACTAACTCACCTATTCACTCTAGTTACTTAAGCTAATCTTAGGTTTTTCCTTTTAGGGTTTCGTGATTCCTTTTATAAGGATTCACCTCTTAGTTTTCTTTAGGGAGTTTTTTCACATCTCATTGTAATCTAGAAACATATCATTAATATATTATTTTCTATTGCATACGATGTCTCCTCTGCCTTTTTGGCCTCCATAGTTTCTTCTCTTCTTGTCTGTTTCTTGCTTCTACTTGTGACAGATGTGCATGCAGGTGTTCTTGGGAGGATTTGTTTTCCTCAAATCTAACATATTGACTGTCAAAGAGAGCATGTCCGAGTTATATCCAGACAAGATATGAATTTTGAGAGATGTGGGATTATACTAGGTAGCATTCCTACCACATATGAGGTTCCATCGGTCCATGATTTCCATGATGATAGAGAGATGGGATGAGGATACTTTCCATCAAGGGAGATCACGATCATGTTGGAGGATGTGTACAGGATCCTATTGTTAGAGTAATTAGTTAGTTTACTTACTATTTTTTCACTTAAGCTATCTCTTAGGTGCATATAATTAATACTTTATATTAATTATATTACATAACCTAGTCTTTATGTTTTAGGGTTTGTTCACCTTTATAGGCTGAACTTTGTAATGTTTTTTTCATAAATTAGAGAATAATATTGTGACTCTTCTTTTGAGCATCTCTGAGTTCTACTTTCTTATTCTTGTGCTTCTTCTTTGTATCAGGTTATTTGCATGCAGGTGTATTCAGGTTCTGTGGATTTGCATGTATCAAATCCTACATGGTATCAGAGGCACCCTATCGCTGCCTGATTGAAGGTTTTTGAAGCCACGATTCGAAGACGATAGCCACAACTTCTCTGGGGTCTTTTTTGTCACTTTGAAGGAGGCACTATTTTTAGGAGTCATTTGAGAAAAAACAAACTTTGCCATTGCATTTAGAAGGCCTGGGAGAGTCAAAAAACATATAAAATTTGACTATTTTGGCCTCTATGACCACAGGAAATTTTTTTGGCCTATTAGAGCCATACAGGCTAAAAAATAAGAAAAAAACTTGAAAAATTTCAAAAAAACATACTTTTTTTAGTGCTTACAGGCACTGCCAGCACATGCCACCAGCGTGCCACCTACGCGCTGCCTGCCTACTGCTGCTGGCCAGCGCGCCACCTTGCGGCCACCGTGCTGCCACCCGGGCCCGCCGCTGCCACCCGGCCACTCGGCCGCCACCCGCACCTTGGCCCGCTTGCTACTGCCTCCCTGCCCGGCCGCCACCTCTGTCAGTGGCCCCACCCACAGACCACCGCTGCACCACCCAAGTCCTATGATGGCCATACGGCCGTCAAATTTTTTGCAGGACTGTGTTTTTGCAGAGAGAGTGCTCTTTTGGGGTACTTGTGATTTTTTCACCATATCTTAGGCATGCGGTGTCCTTTTTTGGAAAAAAAATATTGCCAGAAAGGTGCTTCCGAGCCCATCACATTGGTGTAGGTCTCATTTCTTGATTTTTCCATTTGCTTGCTAGTTTTTGTAGTCAAAGTCATACCTTTGTTTGTGCTCCTATTTTTCTTCTAGAACTCAGGTTTTTTTCTCATTTCTTGTGTTTTCATAGTAATTTGTGGTGTACAGGGGATAGGATTATACATTATGGGGGGGGGTGCATTTTACTTTCTACAATTTCCTTCAGAAAGACCCTTCTACTTCTGTCTTATTCTTCTTCCAATGTCAGACCCCTCTGTGGCCCGACTGACACCTCATAACTACCACACATGGAAGCCACACATGACCAGACTCCTCATGTCACAAGGTTTATGGTCTTGCATAGATACGGCTCAACCAGTTCTTCAGAGGCCTTATGAATTTCTTATGCACAGAAATAAGATGGATGAGGCAATGGGCCTCATTGCCATGAATATTTCAGATGGGTTGTTGTTCCACCTGGATGGTCTGACTACATCCAGGGATATGTGGGACAAGTTATCCACTTTGTTTGGCACCATAGATCAGTTTTGAATTCTCCAGATAGATGCATAGTTCACCTCCTTGGCACCTGACTCATTCACCAGCATTAAGGACGTCCTGATGAAGTTCAAGTCTCTTCGATCTATTTTACAGGTTGCTGGAAAGATGAAGTCAGATGATGAGTGTATCTTCCTGATACTCTCCAAGCTTCATGGTCCTTATCAGATTTTCACTTCTACCTTCTACTCCACTATGGATGCACTGGGTGCCCGACATGTTATGCCCTCTTTTGAGACCTTCTATGATAGGTTAACTCGTGAGTAGTCCAAGCTCAGTCAGATGGATTCTCTTACAGGTTCATAGTCACAGGCATTACTTGCCAAGTCATCTCAGGATACACAGAAGCTGAAGCGAAAGTAGATATCTGATTCCTCTTCTGAGCACTCTACTGGCCCAGCATCTTCTAAGAAGGAGAAACAAAAGTCTCAGAACCCCACTTGTTCGTATTGTCAGAAGGGGCCCCATGATGAGTCCGAATGTTTTCAGAAGAGATTCGATGGCTATGAGAAATAGATTGTAGATTTGCAAGCTCTCCTTTAGAAGAGAACTATTTCCTCTCCATCCTCTTCCACCTCACAATGGTCTACTTTTTAGTCTTCTTCCTCTTCTTTGACATTTGGACAGGATTTTGGACAGGGTCATGCATTACGGGCATCTATTGCATCCCCTTCACAGGTCCATTGGATACTAGATTCAAGTGCTTCTCACCATATGGCATCTTCTCAGGATTTATTCTCTTCTTTTGAGGCTTATCCTATTCCTCATATTCTCATGGGGAATAACACTATATAGATAGTCTACGGGATAGGTTCGGTTAGCATTCAGGATGGCACATTCAATGATTTATTGTATGTTCCATCTCTCTGCAAACCTTCTCTCAATTTATTAGATTACATGCAGTGGGTCAGGGAGGATAGTTGAGTTCACGGCCAATTCAACCTTCATCAGGGATAGTGTGATAGGAGGCATTATTGCTATAGGGATAGTTGATCATTCCACCCATCTCTACACCTTCTCTCACTTTGGTCCACCATCTCCATTGTCGGATCTCAGATATCCTCTTTTGAGAGAGAATCATGTGGTGCAGTGAGGTCACTTGAATCTTTGTGTTGTTCCCGAGACCAGTGTTGTGACTGCCACACCTCATCCTGAGGAGTATTTTTCTCTTCAGCAGGATTCATCTTCAGCACTGCTTGACCCTTCAGCTCCATTCATCGAGCCACTAGGTGCAGTTGTTGAGGACTCTACAGAGGAAATTCATCTCCTCTTTGCTGAAAGTGTCAGCACACCTGTCATACCTCTTACATTGGGGATTCCCTTTCAAGATCCTCATTTCTACTCCTTTGAGCATCAGCTCGGCCTTCCGGTGACACCTCATCTTTTGAGGTCACCTCTTCAGTGCCCACTTCCTTTCACTCCTTTGCATTGGAGTCATGATGGTTTGTTCATTAATCCAGGGGTTCTTTCATTCTGGGGGGCTTTGGAGCCTCGATCCTCTCTCACGGGGGGGTTGGCAGCATGCATTGTACTACTACCTTTGAGAGAGTCTCTTGAAGTCATTCTTTTTGTCTTTGCTTGCTTTTATATCTCCTTTTGGAGAGGAGTTTTTTCCAATGGATTTTCTCCTTTGTCTCCAGTTTACAGAGATTTCCTTATTGTTGGATACCTGATCAGGCCTTGTTGTCGGGACCCTCTTTCCCTACTTTCATAGCTATGCTAGGTTAGCTTACCTCCTGAGCTTCACTTAAGGGGGGGTGTTAGAGTAATTAGTTATTTTACTTACTCTTTTTTCACTTATGATGTCTCTTAGGTGCATATAATTAATACTTTCTATTAATTATATTGCGCAACCTAGTCTTTCTGTTTTAGGGTTTGTTCACCTTTATAGGCTGAACTTTGTAATATTTTTTTCATAACTTAGAGAATAATATTGTGACTCTTCTTTTGAGCATCTCTAAGTTCTACTTTTTCATTCTTGTGCTTCTTCTTTGTATCAGGTTATTTGCATGCATGTGTATTCGGGTTCTGTGGATTTGCATGTATCAAATCCTACACCTATGACTTCCAATCCAAGGTGAGCCTATCAAACTGAGAGGACCATGGGGTCCACCCAAGGTGTTGGGATATGTAGAGTATTTTTTGGATAGGTACCATAGATGAGGACCTGGTCAGATTAGATCATCTTATCATCCATACTAGTAGGTCTGACACCTTTATTATGGAAAGTAATGCTATGTATAATCTTGTTGGTTGTGGTACCCAACATGAAGGGTACAGTTTTCTTAGCACCATTTACTGATGTCGTGCGTAGGATGGAGGGTGATAGAGTTGTTTTTTCATGGGGGTGTATCATGTTATCCCATCTTTACCATGAGTTGAGTCAGCTAGTGAGATTTCAGTGGGAGAGTCTTACAGTATGCACCTTGTTACAGGTCTAGATGTTTGAGCACTACACATGTACACAACCACAAGGTGTTCCAGTGATGATAGATGTGAGAAAACCAAGAGCCTTTTCATATCTTCTAGTAGATGTCTCATAGTACTGAGATACCCTCTTTTGGAGAGTATGCCTTGACCGTGTACTAGGTATAGATGTGATATGGAGACCTTACTGTCAGATGATAGAGTGGTTAGATACTCGATATCAGTTGAGATACAATGGCACAAGATTTTAGAGGGCCCCACCAATCATGTCATGATGCCATATTACTACGATAGGGTGATGAGACAGTTTGGTATGATAGAGGGGGTCCCCTTGAAAGTTCCTCTGTGTGCATACTCAATGAGATACTATCAAAGACCCACCACCATACGCTGACCTACAGTAGCAGACATTATGGATAGTGAGACATATGAGACTGAGGATACAAAGGTATCCCCTGGGACATCCTATGTAGATGTTAGTAGAGATTATATCAGATATTGGAGTTTATGGCTGACCCATCCTATCTTCCCTGATGACTACCCTACAGGTGATCCATGTCTTTCAGAGAGGATGCCCTAGGGTGGTGACATATCAGAGGAGGAAGAGGAGGATCATGAGGAGGAGCCCATTCCTAAGGGAGATCCCATGGATGAGGAGAGAGCTAAGGAGAGAGCAGAGGAGAGGGCAGAGTAGATGCCCCCTTGCAACAATGTAGGTACTAGTGATCATGCAGTCTATATTTCATGCTTGAGATCACGATGACCTCCCCAAGCACACATGAAGACACCACCACCTAGGTCCAGACATAGTGAGAGAGGAGAGAGTAGCTGCTCCATGACCCCACCATCTAGATCCTTTGGTGATACTCAAGAGGCAGATCCAGCTATGAAATATGTAATTTAGTTAGAATGTTTTTCTAGAAGAAGTATTGAAAGAAAATTCTTGAATTTTGCAGTGAGTGTAGCGGAGTGGAGGAGTTTTGTATTTGAGGTTCTGAAGGATACATGGATATCCTACCAACTACCAGCTAGTGAGAAAGAGTCCCTTATAGGACAAAGGGATCCAGGAAGACATGCAGATATCTTCCTATGTGTACGATGACAATTGAGGCTATGTAAGGAAAGAGAGGAGAAGTTGATGGCCGATATACAGAGAGCCCAGGAGCGTAACCATGATATGAGGATATCAAGGACCTGCGCATGGAATATCATTCTAAGATCCTCAGCCTCACACCACAGATTACAGAGAGCTAGGAGCCACCGACCCTCAAAGCATAGAGACATAATTTGATAGATATGGCATATGTGCCATATACATATCAAATTTTTAGAAGAAGTTTATTTATGAAAAGGACTTTGTTTGAACAATTAGTTTTATGGTTGATTACTTAGATTTTCATCAATGCACAAAAAAATTCAATAGAAAGAAAAGAGAATGTATATGAATGCATTCAAAGTTATATAACTTGTAAAATCAATATTCTATAAGGAACACACACATATAAAAAGGTTTAGTTAAGGATAATAATGTTTGAGATACATAATATTAAAAGGTTCCTTAAGATGGACACCATTCATATCAACAATTTTATAAGAACCTAAATTAAATTCATCAATAACCACAAAAAGGTCCAAGAAAATTTTGGCTAAACTTCCCTTTTGTTGATGGGAATTTGTGACCGGGTCTGCCAATATATGTAAGTTGTCATCAGGTACCGGGGTACCGACCAACTTTGCCTATAAAGGTTGTCTGGGGAAGTGAGATTCCCTGGGCCTCCAAGCACGTGAGAGTCAGGTCTTGACAATGTGGGGGCTTAGTTGGGAAATGTGACTATTTTTTTTGAGGGGGATAGTTGGTTATCTTGAGGGGGATAGCTAGTTATCTTAACTCATCTTTTCCAGGGATTCAAGTAAGTGGGGTTTCCTGCAAGCACACATTCACTTAACAAATAAAATTCAAAAGATACTGCAGAGTTAGAAAGATTTCATCTACCTATAGTTATGCTAAACATTCAAAACATGGACAATTCTCTAACGCACTACACTAAATACTAAATAAATATAGAACCATCAGCTCATATTTAATCAAAAGAGAAGGAAAAGGAGGTCGTTAATCTACTTGAAGTATCATAGAAAAGGACATAAAGAATGCAAAGCATAAAATACTGTTAACAGAAAGATCAGAATGCCAACAACTTCATTGATAGAACTCTTCCTTCTTCATTAACATATCCTCCAGCAAGCACTGGTGCATATTACAATGATGGCTCCAAGGGAGAATCTAGCTACTAAAAACTTTGAACTACTAAGGAGCATTGAGCTCTGCGACTCAGAACTTAGAAAAACCAGATTCGTATTAGCTATGGACTACAAAATCATCTATTTTGCCGACCCTTGGAATGAGGGCAGACTTATTATTTATATACATCATTTGACCTAAAATTTAAACTAACTTATTTTACACTTATAATATAATACTATTTTTTGGTGGCTAGTACTACCTGCACCACACTACAAAAGACCTCGAGATGGAAAAGGTCTGACATGTCAGAAGAATAAGACAAGAAGAGAGGAGTGAAAGAATCATCCTCGAGAAGAGAGCTAGTAGAAGAGGAGAATAAATCCAATCCCCTAGGGATCAAGGCTACATGCCTCATAAATGGGAAAGTGGCACCCTGTCTCCGATGCACCAGGTGTAATGTTTAAGTGGCACCTTGGGAAGACCATCTGTCAGAACCCTCTTTTTGAGCTGATGTTCCTTGTTATAGTTACCTATTTTATGACACCTTTTATTAATTTCCTTGAAAGTGACTTGTCAGCCTTGGAAACTAGGACACGAGTCCCTTTAAAGAATACAGAAATGAATAATACTAGATCTAGGACTCTGGGATCTGGGAGCTTGCGCCCGAAAGGATAAATGAATACTAAAAATTATATTTTTTGATTGATCATCTCCAGAATCCAGAGGAATTTATTGTTATTTGGTATCATTGAATGTTTATAGGAGCCGGGCGATCCCATCTTCATCTATGTCCTTAAGGCTGACCCGTTGGTATTTAGCTGCCTCTAATTGTTCATCTAAGTCCAGAACATTTTCCTTGAACTTTGCATCCATCTTGGTTGCATCATGACTCTGGAGCACCATGTGAGTGAGCTTTTCCATTTTTGCTCCATCCATCCCCTCCAAGGATCCATACCGAGACTCCATCAGCTCGTCAAAATTTCCCAGGACATACTCCTCCAGAGTACATGTTTCTGTGCTAAAAGGATCATCTCTAGAGACCTTTGAGATGAATGACTTGTATAAATTGAAAGAATACTCAACTTCCTATACTTTTTCATGCATAGCCCCTACCAGTTGCTTGATTACGTCTAATGTGAGCTCAAGTCTGGAGTGTTGGGTCCAGACAAAGTCAAAAGACTCTTCTCCTAAAATTTTGACCTCGGAGACAATTTCTTCTCCGATACTTATGATCTCTTCCATCTCAACCTTCCACACCTCATAATTTTTTATATCTCCCTCCCAGATGGAGATAGTAGTCTCAGCCTGATGTAGAGTATTGTTGGACACGTACAAATCTAGGAGTGTGGATGCCAAGAAATGTCAGATGTTTCCCTTTTGTTCTATAACCCACTCATCAACTGCCTAAGATTTTCTTTTCATTTCCCTTAGTGAATCTACATTGCTCTGAGGGAGTGGTATGTCAGACATGGAGGCACCCAGGGGAATAGTAGTAAGAGGTTGCACGAGCTCCATCAACAACCCCATGAGATTAGCATTCTTTTCTTTTTCTGCCCTAAATTTTTGGGCCTCCTTTTCATAGCAGGCCTCCACTTCCTTTTTTGCCTCTTTCAATAGGTCAATTTCATCCTATTTTTCTCTCTTCCCTAGTGGTACCTTAGTAATGGAGTACTCATCGGCCTTAGCCATTGCTTCGTCTATGCCTGGGGAAGGTGTCACAATTGCTGCGATTGTTTCTCTGCCTGACCCAATCTGTAGAGTATGGATTGTCTAGGCTTTCTTGGCCTTGGGAGGGTCTTGCGTATGCTCCATCATCTATACCAAGGAGAGAAGAGCCTTAGGGGTCACTGGGGCCTTCCTCTTCTAAGACTCCACCAACCATTATGGTGGTAGGGGTGGCTTTGCGGCCAGAATTTGTTCTTGTGATTTCTCCTTGGGATCTTGTTGCACCCATTCAATAGTGTGAGCCACTTTTGGATCCTTCCCTATATCCTTAAGTTCACCAGTGATACTTACTCTGGTGGTGCCTATATCTTGTGCCCCGATGTCCATATCCTTGACAATGTTAGGATCATCATTCATTTCCTTTGGGTTCATTTCATCTTGCTGATGTTCATCGGCCTCTGTTGCTAGGATGTTATCTTCTATTGGTGAATTTTCTAGAGGTGGGTGAGGCATCAGGACAAGATTCAACATTTGGGCCACTGTGATCACTTCCCTGAATGTTACTTTTGGGAGTGGCATTTGGAGCACGATAGTTGGGGTCACGGTTGTTCCCGTGGGTCTGATTTCCCTAATTGATGCCAATTTCTCATCCTGACTCTATCAATCCTTAGTCCCTATAACCTATATCTCTGGGACTTCAGAGTTACCCACCTATTCTTGTCCCTTTTCTTCTTCTACCCAGGCTTCTTGATCTTGTTTAGGCTCTTGCTCTAGGAGTTTGTCCTGTGCGGTGATTTCTTCCGTTGACTATATGATGTCCCCCTTGCAAGTTTCCAAATTCATCAGTTTTAAAAACATCATCAAATTCATCACGGGGAGGGGGATTCTTTGGGATGTTCTCTATTTCTTTCTCTAGTTCTAGGGAGTCAGAAGAAACAATTTGTACTTCTAGGATGTTTGGCATCCCGAGTTCTGTCTCCACCCTTGGTTGAGAGTTAGTTTTATTTTTCTTCCTCCTTGTTACCAAAGGGGCCCTACATCCATTAGAGCCACCTACTCCTCTTTTTCTCCATTTCCTATTGCTCAGACCATTAATGCAGCTTGTGAAGGGGGAGAGGGAGGACGAATGGGCCTGGTCATGAGGACTGGGGTGGCCAACTGCATGATCAGTTTATCCTTCATCTACTGGTAGACCGCCAGCGTTTGTTGTATTTTTTTTTATGGGGGCCATAGATGGGGTTTGTGATGGGGTCCCCATTATTCTTTTTCCATTAGCCTCTTCCTATGAAGAGGTTTCAGCCTTGGGGGTCAATCTCAACATTGTTAGGCCAACTCAGCGCATACTCCCTGGGTATGCCTTTTTGAAATAAGCATGGCTACACTCGACCATGTCACATGTGATTTCTTCAATGGTTGGTCCCTCTTGGGTGTCCCAATATATGGGAGGGAGAGCCATCTTATCTATCACTTTTTCTTTGTATTGGGGATCCAATATGGACCTGGTGTCTGAAAACTCCTCTAGGAATTTTTGAAGCTTCAGCCTCTCCATCATTCCCATCATCATTCATGCAAAGTGCCAGCTCCGGACTTCAAATTCATCTTGGAAATATTCCCAGAAGTCCTCCATGTGTAATATATGGGGCTTTGATTCCTGGGGAAGTGTCATTGCAATCTTTCCTAGCAGATCAAAGTTCTTCCACGCTAGATAGAATTTTGTTAGGCCCAAGCTTTTAATTTCATTGTCTGCCTCTTTGGCTGCGGCCAGACTACACATGTAATTCCCACAATTTATTTGGAATGGAACATTTACCACCTTCTTTATAGTGTACAAGGCGTGTAGCTCTAGCATCTGTCGGCAATATTCTAAGAGGATTATTTTGTTCCCATAGTGTTTGGGCAACAAATAGTCTTTCCCAGAGAAGCAAGTTACCTGAATGTAATTATGCTGTTGGAACTGGATGTAGTAATGGCTGTAACTTTTTACTAAATCCATTTTCTCCTTAGAGAGATGGTACCTGGCATCCTAGGTAGGTGTGAGAAGATTGTAATAGACAAAGGCATCGTTAACTTAGAAAAAGCAAAGGAAACTAGCCTCCCATTGGATTTGCGGGAAATAATCCCAAGGAGCCTTTTTCCCTGGGCCAACCCCAAGTACACCTAATGTGAGTAGCCCCTTTATGATGGGGTGTTATTGTGCTAAGGCCCTGAGAACATATTATTTCATGTAAAATTTTGAGGTCTGGGCCACCTAAAGGAACTGAGAGTCCACATGGTTCAAAATGATGGTGGCCCAATCAAAATACTGCTCGTTGGTGGAGATGCCTAATAAGAACTAGTACATCCACCCTGAGAATTCCCAGGCATGGGTTTGCCCAAAAATCTTGCATAATATTATGATCCCCATCTAGATGTTTTCCTTGAATTCGGATCTGGGGATCTCCAGCTTCATTCTTTTGGAATCCTTCTTTGGGGTTTTCAGCCATTTTTTATTCTGGTATTGGCGGGCCATAACCTCCAGCTACTAAAATTGTGCCAAGGCATTGGATCAGGTGATGACGGCTACTTTGTCAAACTGGTGAATCCCCAAACCTACCCAAAAAGTTGCAGCATCCATGGAGACCATGGGTGTAGGATATCCAGTCGGGACTGGGGTGGTGAGCATGATGACCTAGATAGAGGAGTTGTAATGCGCGGCCAGAGTGAGAATAAGTTCTGGGGCTTGAATCAAACCCAGAAAGCAAGCGGCCTTTAGAATCCCAAATTCCCCAATATTGATGGCCAATTGGTCCCCAGCCATCCGTTGGATGAACATCATTTTGACCAGAGCATGCATCTCTGCCCACATTCTGACACTGGTGTTCGTGATCAACTGGACCTTGGATTCAATCTTTGATGGGGTAATAGTATTGTCCTTTAGATATTTCATGCTAAGGGGAATCTTTTCTAGGGCCCTTTCAATCTTGGACCTAACGGCTGCCCTGGTGACTGCCGTGGTGGGGAGGTCTGGACTCCCGAGCGGTGAGGATGCAAAAGCCTCCAATATAGTGAAAATGTTATGTTTGAAAACCTGCAAGGTAAGGCAACCATTAGAATCCTCATAAGATAAAAGACTACTCCAGATTTTGGAGAACATACCATTGCACTTCACTTGAAGAGTTAGTTTAGGTCAAAATCTAGAAAGATATGCATATGATGTCAACTTAGGAATTCAACCATAATCTGGGCTCAGGGTTTTCACCATACTTGATAGAAGTAAGATATGGGCTAGGTGAGGATGTAGGACCTGGAGTCCAGAAAACTAACCATTGGGAGATGTGATCAGAAAGTGAGTTGTGAGGCTTACATGGGTGTCACATGGCCATGCAATAAATGGGATTTATGGTGACAGCGGTGCCAACTATCCAAACACGCGAGGGGAAAAAGCCACTTGGTGGATCTTAAATGCACGCATGGGAAATAAATACGCCATAAAGACTGACTCAACGGCGGAGAGAGAAACTACCATGGTCAAAACTAGTCAAGAGATAAGTTCCAACCAGGTGGTATTCCAGTGTGTGGGCGATCCCATAAAATTTAGAAAACTAGATAAGAGCATGACGAGTTTGACCCAATACCAAAAGGATATACACTGGGAATACAATAGGGCCGAGGGACATGTACATCAAAATACAACACTTCCAACCCTTTACAAATTTATACAACTACATACATATATACACAAACTAACCTAAGACAATATACATTATAAACATTAATCTACAACTGCACAAAGGGTGGAAAACCCTCTTGCAGAGCCAACCCACCAATGAGAGGTGAACCAAAAACATAGAACACGGAGTGAAAAACTACAAAAACAAGCAAAGACCAAAGAACAAAAGGGAACAATAAGAAAAACATGGAAACAACAAGAGACCAGAGAACCTACTTGTAAATCCAAAAAAGGGCAAGGAAAGAGCACACCAGGAGCATTCCCATAACAAGTTCTACCTTCAAATGACCATGAACAGGTACCTCACATCAACTAGTAATAACCTACTAAGCATAGATTAATTCACAACTTAATCACAGTTTAGTCACCTAAGAATTGCTCTGAATGTACAAGTGTTTAATCACGGTAACTGTAAAAGTGGCTTGTAATTTCTATTTATACCCATGGTAAAATAAAGTTACTTCTTCCTTCCTAAACTCAAGAATAGGAAAATTCTGGACTCTGGACCCGGGGATTCCATGCAACCATACCTTCCTGTGAAGAGAAGACATTGTGGTGGAGAATCCTAGAGTCTGGAATCCAGCTCTGGAAAGGAAAACAAACTATGGGACCGGGTCCCAGAGACACGAAAGAAAAAAGAATAAACAGAACAAACCTCATGGGAGGGAAAACCTAGAGAAGGAAACAAAGAAAACAAAAGACAAGGAAAGAGCCAAAGCGAAAAAAGGGGAACCGACATTTTTCACACAAAATGTAAGGGTGGGTATTTCTCACGAGGTAGAGAATTCACATTCCTTTGATTCTCATATAAGACTAAATCACCTACCAAGAATGATTGTTCAATCACCTTGTGATTATACTATTTTTGGAGTGATTTATGATAGACCTTAATATGTTCCAAAGCGTTTATCCGTTGTTCATCTAACATTTCTAATTCTTGTAATTGTTGTTCCCAGAAAGTATCTTTGTCAATAATCCCATGGAATTAAACATGCAAGGATGGTATTTCTAATTCCAAAGGCATAATAGCATCAGTGCCATAAAAAATATTATAAGTATAAGTATCGGTAGCCATACAAATGCTAGTCCTATAAGCCCACAAAGCATAAGTAAGCTGGGTATGCCAATCTTTTGCATGCTTGTTAACTATTTTCTTTAATATTTGTTCAATAACTTTATTCAATGCTTCATCTTGACCATTAGATTAAGGGTAGTAGGCAGTAGAAAATCTATGTTGAATAGGATATTTATCCATGAATTTCATGACTTCTTTATTCTTGAAAGAGGTACCATTATCCAAAACTATCATTGAAGGAATATCAAATCGTGCTATAATATGATTAAGGATAAAATCACAAATAACATCTATAGTAGTAGAATGTAGGGGAATGGCCTCTAACCACTTTGTAAATTAATATGTAGCCATGAGGATGTACATTTTTCCTTGAGAAGAAGCTAGTGATATTTTTCCAATAAGGTCAAAACCCCAAATGCTAAAAGGCCATGGAGAGACTTGATTATCAAGCTCATGAGCAGGAGCATGGATTAAATTACCATGTTGTTGACATTGACGACATTTTTTAACAAATGTAAAGGAATCTTGCTCCATTGTTAGCTAAAGATTTCCCACCAAGGTGCCCTCCATAAGAACCAGAATGAACTTCTACTAAGGCGATGGGTACTTTTATTTTGTTAAGATATCTTAATAGCAAACCATTGTAAGATCATTTGTAAAGTGTATATCCCAAAATGATATAATAGACTACAAGCTTTCTAATATGATTACGCATGTTCCTCGTTGTTGATTCTGGAAAAGTATTATCTTTCAAAAAATGAAAGACATGCGAATACCATTCATCAAAATGCAAGTTAAAATAATCAGCAGTAACCTTATAAAAAATTGTTGGGTTTTTAAGAGTGTGTATAGTAAATTGAAATTATTCATCATTATTCTCAAGACAAACCAAAGAAGATCCACTTGCCATGACATCTACATGTCTATTATCTTTCCTAGGTAAAGTCTGAATCGTATAAGAAGAGAATTGTGAAAGAATATCTAGATCCAAATCTTGATATTGCATCATTTTATCATTCTTAGTTTGATAACCTCCTTTGATTTGTTCAACAATTAATTGTGAATCCCCATAAATTTCCAAATTTTTAATATGAAGGGATGAAGCTGCTCATAAGCTAGCTATAAGAGCTTCATATTCCATGATGTTGTTAGTACAAGGAAAAGTTAGTTTATATGACATAGGGATTAGTTTCTTTATAGGAGGGACCAAGATAATGCCCACCCCAAAACCTATCTTACATCTAGAACCATCAAAATATATTTCCAAAAATCTTCCTGTTTAATTGCAAATATATTCTCTTCTGGAATTCTACTAAGGTAACACTTGTATTAGAATGAGGACAAGGAGCTTCAACTAAATAATCAGTTAAATATTGTCCTTTAATTGACTTTTGAAGGATAAAATTGAGATCGAATTCTGTAGGTAACATCACCCACTTTGCCAAATGGCCAGAGAGATCAATTTTTGAGAAAAGATGTTTTAGAGGATCAAATTTAACATTCACATTGACCTAAACATTCAACAAGTAATGCCAAAGTTTATAAAAAGTATAAACTAAAGCCAGGCTTTGTCTTTCTAATTGAGTATTTCATGTTTCATAATCCAACAAGGTTTGACTAATATAGTATACTGGTGTTTCCTTTCCTTCACTGTCATGTTGAACCAACAAAGTGCTTACAACATTGGAAGTAGAAGAAGTATATAGATAAAAGGGTTTATTGAATTGAGCAGGTTGTAGCATAGAAGGATTAGCAAGATATTCCTTAAATTTCTCAAAGGGTTTCTTACATTCTAGGTTCCAAGAAAAAATAGTGTCCTTTCTAAGTAAAGAAGTAAAAGGAACATTCCTATTGGCTAGGTTAGAAAAAAAGTGACAAATAGATTGTATTTTACCTTGTAAACTGTGTAATTAAGAAATATTCTTAGGAGGAGGCATGTTAACAGTAGCATCAATCTTTTCAGTATCGACCTATATGCCTCACTTAGAGATTACAAACCCTAATAATTTTCTAGAATCCACTCCAAAAGTGTATTTATTAGGATTCAATCTCATATTATAACTCCTAATTCTTTCAAATATTTGTCGTAAAATGAACACATGATCCTCTCTTTGTATAGATTTTTCCAATATATCATCCACATAATCTTCCAAAATTTTATGAATGTAATCATGAAAAATCAAAGTCATGGCACGTTGATAATTTGCTCTAACATTTCTTAATCCAAAAGGCATCATGACCCAACAGAATATCCCCCAGGGTGTTATAAATGTAGTTTTAAGTTTATCCTCAATAGGAATAAATATTTTATTATTGAATCCACAATCATGTGAATATTAGGTAGCGGGAAATCATCTTTTAAGGATGCTTTATTTAAATCTCAAAAATCAGTGCACATTCTAATCTTATTTTCTCCCTTAGAAATAGCCACAATATTAGAAATACATTCAGAATAATCAATAGAATGAATGAACCCAACACCTAACAATTTTTTGATTTTAGCTTTTGCAAGTAAAGTAATGCCCGGATTCATCTTGCAGATCTTTTGTTTTACAGGTTTAGCATTAGGTTTAAGAACAATATCGTGAGTAAAAATATTAGGATCTACACCTGACATATCTGAATATATCCAAGAAAAAATATTTTTATATTCAAGCAAGAGGGACATCAATTGATCATGTTCATCTTGACTCAAACATTTTCCAATTTTGATTGTTTTTTCAGAATCATTCTCATCTACTTGAACTTCAATGGTCTCAGTTATTAATAAGTTACTTTGTATGGGAGGATCCGTTGGTAAAGGAGAAATATCATGTTCATCATGTTCTCCAAAATAGGCTTCATTATTAAGACAATAGAGTTTTCTTCTTTTATGATGAAACACGGGTAGATCTTGGTAAGCCCCTAAAAAATCAGTGAGGACTTCATCCTTAGGGAAGATATCCAAACTAGGTTTTTGATCCATGTCAAGGAGAAGTGGATTAACCAATTTCAAATGTCCACCACAAATATGATTAACATTAAGAGGAAAAGAGGATGGTTGCCTATAAGGATTGAATCCTAACCCATAAGTATAATCACAACATTCATTGTCCAAGGGTACTTGTATACCTTGCTCATATTTGCCACAACCTTTCCCATTAAATCCTGATTTCTTCAGTAAATGATAACAAGAACCATATCTATCAGCCATATTAGATTGAGTTAAAGGAGTGGCATATGCCACAATGTCATAGAAATCCAGTTTTATTGTCTTAATTCTCATTATCAGAAGCAACAACAAACTTGCTTTTTAATTCCTCAGATAGTGGAGAAGGGATTAAAACTTGTTTTTCAAATTCACTTTGTTCTTTCATAAATTCTAAATCCAAGACTTTGTATTCCCCTATGAAAGAAGGATTGAAATCCAATGTTACCCAATAATCTTCTGTCAGAGAAGAAGATGGAATTTTAGCTTGTTTAACTTTAGGCGGTTGCTCAGGTTTTTTACTGGGTTGTATAGGCTTAGGAACCTTAGCATATTCTGCATTCAAGAAAGGATTTGGTGCATCGTCCGCATGTAATATGTACATCAGATTTTTATAAATGAACCTCACCTTACGATGAAGAGTAGAAAGAATCACATGCATAGTATGCAACCAAGGTCTTCATAGTAAAAGGTTGTAATTGAGTGGTCCCGACATAACATGGATAGGAGTGTAGAGGAGAACAGGACCAACTTTGATAGGTAGCGTAATAATACCCAAATTTTTCTTTGCAATGTTATCAAAGCCACAAATAGGAATATTATCTAGTTGAATGGTTGTAAGATCAGATTTAATTGCCCTAAGCATATCCATGCTACAAAAATTAAGCCCAGATACATTGTCAATTAGTGTTCTACGAATGATACTCTGATTAATAGAGACAACAATCCTAAGAGAATCATATTGATTCTGCACCTCAAAAGATGGTAAATCATTATCAAAAAACACAATAGGAGGTATAGAAGGCATAGTATTCATGTACTCTAAAAATGAATTAATGTTCTCTTGGTTAGGAAGCAGAGTGGGAAGACAAGATAAAGCTTTTTGCAACGCCTCATGATATGTAGGAGAACTTTGAAGTAATTCCCATAAAGAGATCTTAGCCGGAGTAGCACGTAACTACTCAACTAAATCATATTCCTTAAAGGAAGAAGGTAACCTAGGTGCTGGAGGAAGCATCGGTTGAGAAGGAGGTAAAGTAGCTGGGACAATAGGTTGAGGATTATTTCGGGTGCGATAAGCGTGCGAAATAGAATTTGTGTTATCAAAGAAATTGAAAGGATCTCTAGGTTTACCCTTAACATTTATTTGGGGTCATCCTTTTACCATCATCAAAGGTTAAGGAAATACCATTCTAGGTATCTCAATGTTGCAAATAGAGGGGTACAAAGGTAACCATGCATACACTCTATGGTAAAAGTCAATTGGAGAGATTGTGGAGGAGGATGAAATGGGAACGGGATCCATGGTGATCTCATTCAAACCATTTTCACACTCACTTCCATGTACCTCATTAAGGGATCTATCCTTTTGTACAATAAAATCCTCATCAAATTATTCTAAACAAAAGTCATACATGTTGAGCACAAAAATAAAATGACAAGCATGTAAATATTTTTGTGTTTTCTTAAAGAAATTTTATAATAAAATTTTTTTTTTAATTTTTGAAATATAAGCATAAAATAAATCTACTTCTATGTTCATGTAAGATCTAATATAAAATATAAATCTAACACCAAGGGAAAAGAAAGAGTTGTCTATCACGGGTTCACCAAAATGTAAGATCTAAAATTTGGATTGTGTTAATGGTCTTCTAGATAATAGGAATATCATATGATAGGAGACCCTAAGTCTAATTTTAGTCTTATACACCTAATTATTATGATATGGAATTGAGAATACTTGTAAAGAACTATGCAGTAAAATACCTACCTCATATCATAACAGATCTAGAAAAACTCATTTTTTGTTGCCTATCTTGAGTTTGTGGAAAATCTGAAGTATGATCTGAAACAAAAAATGTAGAGACAAACAAAACCTAGAAATATTTTTCCAATTTGATACCGTCTTGTGAAAAAGGTCAACCTTTACCCACAAATGTCACCCCTGACCCACTAATCTCAACCCTGACATATGCAGCCTCAACAGAAAATTTGTTTTCAGATCCTGATAGTTCACTGAAAAGGGTATCCAAATCTAGTCTCAGATCCTCTATCCTGTACGTGTAACTCCCCCAAAAAAACCTACAGATATCTGGAAAAGAGGGTTTTTGTGGTGGCTATATAGGGTTTTTACTTAGTAAAACCCCCATTTGGGTGATCTCCACCTCCACAAATAGCCAAATATAGAATGTATGTGTGTGTGTTTGCTCTTTGAAAAGAGTCTTTAAATATGTAATATCAAGATCTAATCTTCTAGATTAATAATCCTAACATAACATAAAAATGAGAAAGCAATGCATATATTTGAAAATGATAAAGAAAGAATACCAAGCCCCCAAGGCTAAAGTACTACCAACTCACAATCCATAATTTCTACCCCATGATAATGTCCTTTGAATGCTTGAATGTTGAGAATGGTAGATCTAGTAGACAAGAGCACCTTCTTTCTCTAATGAAAATCTACAATAGCTTGTCCACAAAAATTCTTGAATGTATCAATATGTACTCATATATTTGTCCTTCTATATCATCCTCTTGCTTATTTGCACCATCATTGCATCATGTCATCTCTCGATTTCATTTCATGATCAGATGAAGGCAAAAGAGAGTGTTTATATAGAGATCTCAATATAGGTCTCCTAGGGCAATGCGAGGGATCCAAATTCAAATTTTACCTTGAATTATGGTCAAATAACCATCACCAACCAAGGAGGGATTGAATTAAATTAAATATCGGAGGAAACACTTCCACATCTGAACCTAGGGACCTATTTTAAGTTTAGAACCCCGATAAGCTCCGGAATTGAAAGTGGGGACCAACACCCGACAGAAGTCTATATCGACCTCACCATTGACCTAGGTCAAGGTTGAACTCACCCTTAACCTAGGCCAAGTTCAATCTCAACCCTAACCTAGTCAGGGTCGATTTTGACCCTGGCCTGAGGTTTTAGGCAGGGCACTTAGTGGTATCTATGAGATTCCCAAGTAAGCCAGGAACCTAGGAAGGTGATGGAACATTCCAGAATGCTTGGAAGAATGCCTAGAGAGACTATGATAAGGTATAGGAGGGCCCACACAAAGTTCCTACCTATAAAATAGAGTCATGGAGAGGGAAACCAAGGATAATCCATAAGATCCTAACCCTAATTTCACCTAATCATGTAGAATCGAACACAAATGCATCCTAAATGCAAATCTAATATGAGAGCACACTAAATGAAGGTGCTAAACCTACAAAAATGGAAGTGATTCCATTTTAAGACAATACATGTGGACTCTTGTATATATTTGTTCACTGTTCTTAGTTTTGGGGAGTAAGTTTAGAAGTAGGATTGATATCAAATTGTAATAGAATATTATCTATGGAGAAATTGTAAGGAAAGTTTGTGACCTCACATGTATGAAGATCAATTTGTAATTCACTACATGTATATGGTGGAAGATGGGAATGCCTTATAGCCTGACATGTAATGGGTTTGATCAATTAATGAAAAGGATCTTTGTTTTTTTCTTCTCTCACTGTGTTGTTGTTTCCACATTGTGTGTGCAAGTTGGTTTGGTAGTTAGGAAAGCCTTTGGCCCCATCTTTCCATCCTCCTTGCGTCAGGTGGTATTAGAGAATTGGTGATATCTAAGTTTGTTCTTGTAAACCCTAACCCTAGTTGGTGATATTATTGTGGGGTAGTAGATTGTGGTCTAACCAACAATTTCAGAGGGGTTCAAGATGGTTTCTAGGAGAGGAAATGTAGATCTAGTTCTAGTTAATATGCTTAGAAAGATGGCTGGTAGATTGGAAGTTGTTGAGATAGCTCAGCATAGAATAATACATCTTGATGATGTTACTGATGATGAATTGGAAGAGGTTCAAGGTGAAGCTCCACTTGCACCTGTTATCAATCAGGAAGAAGAGAGATTACTGTGAGTATTGACAAGTTTGAAATCCACACGTCAGTTTAATCCTCCCGAGCATAGTGGAAAAATGGATTCTAATGAATTGATTGACTGGATAACTGAGATGGAAAATTATTTTGAATATGAGAATGTATCCAAGGACAAGAAGGTGAAGATTCCAAGCACAAAGCTAAAAGGTCATGCATCCTTATGGTTGGAACATCTACAATTGGATCAAAAGAAGAAAGGTAAAGAGAAAATCAAGGTATGGGATAAGATGGTAAACAAATTGAAATGAAATTTTCTACCTTGTGATTATCATATTAGCCTGATGAGGAGAATGCAAAGTTTGAAGAAGAAAGATAGATCAGTAAAAGACTAGATAATGAAGAGTTCTATAGATTAGACATCATATCTGGACATGTTGAAGATGAAGTGGAAAGAGTAGCAAGAGACCTTAATGGATTGAGAAGTTCCATACAACATGAGATCAGTTTGGTCAAGATGGAAAGTATTGAGGAGGCATATCAATTTTCCCTAAAAGCTGAGGAAAAGTTGAACAAAATATATGAACAAAGACAAAGAGGTAGAGGTGGTAGATTCCCTAGAGGAAGAGGTAGATCTCATGGTGAAAATAGTAGATCTGAACTAGACAAGTCCAATTCAGACACATCTCAAGACAAAGGAAAGATTGAATGGAAAGGTGGAAGCTTGTACCGAGGAAGAGGAAATTACTCTCGAGGTAGTTATAGAAGAAGAGGGTGCCAAGTAACTTGTTATAACTATGGTGAAGAAGGACATAAATCCTTTGAGTGTACACATGCAAGAAAGAAGAGTGGCAGTAGAAGAAATGCTTTGGTTCAAGAGGAGTCACAAAATGAAGCTGAGAAGGAAGGAAACCTCATGATCTGAAGGATACTATGGAGTGAGAAAGATAAACAAGATCCTATCAGGAAAAGTTTGTTCAAGACCATATGTAGAGTGACAGACAAAGTTTGGAAGGTAATTGTTAATAGTGAAATCTCAGAGAATCTAGAATCTAAAGAAATGGTCACAAAGTTGTAGTTGGATATGATGAAGCATCCGAAGCCCTATCAGATCTCATGGATCAAGGACGAGGATACACTAACGGTGAGTGAACAATGTTGTGTGAATCTAAAAATTGGAAAGTAACATGATAAGGTGTTGTGTGATATTATGCCAATGGATTGTTGTCATATTTTATTGGGTAGACCTTGGAAATACGATAGACATGTTATACATGGAAGGTTGAATAGATATTCTATTTGGGTTGATGGCAAGAAACAAGTTTTGTTACCTTTGGTTGAAGAATCTATTGCTGAGATTTTTACATCTATGAAATTTTTTTTGATGGAAGGTAGATAGTTGCTTAAAAGGATTTGAAAAGGAATGATATCTATTATTCTTTGATTCCGAACAAACTCAGTGAGAATATAGAAGATGAAATTCCTACAGAAGTTGAGAAGTTACTCACCGAGTACAAGGAGATAATTTCAAATAATGTACCTAATGGTTTTCCACCAATGATGGATATTAGTCATTGTATGGATCTAATTCTTGGAGCTATTTTACCAAACAAATCACCACATAGGTTAACAACGACCGAGGATGAAGAGCATAACCGACAAGTTCATGAATATTTTAACAAAGGTTTGATCTGAGAAAGTTTGAGTCCATGTGTAGTACCTACTGTGTTGACACCTAAGAAGAATGAAGAATGGTGAATGTACACTGATTCAAGAGAAATTAATAAGATCACAGTGAAGTATAGGTTTCCTATACCAAGAATGGATGAATATTTTACCAAAATTGATTTGAAGAGTGGATATCATCATATCAAAATCAATGAAGGTGATGAATGTAAGACTGCTTTCAGGACAAAGGAAGGTCTTTATGAGTGGTTGGTTATGCCTTTTGGTTTAACTAATGCATTGAGTACATTTATGAGCTTAATGAATGAAGTTTTGAAGAAATTATTGAATAAATGTGTGATTTTAAACTTGGATGATATTATGATATTCAGTAAGACTAGAGAAGAGAATTTGACACACATAAAACAAGTGTTCCAGAGATTGAAAGAGGAAAAGTTATTGATAAATCTGAAGAAGTGTTCCTTCATGAAAGAAGAGCTTGTGTATTTGGGTTTTGTGATTTTAGCTAATAGTTTGAAGATGGATCCTATGAAGGTTGAAGCTATACTTAGTTGGCCTACACCTGAGAATGTCACTGAGGTAAGATCATTTAATGGATTGGAAAGTTTTTATAGGAAGTTTATCAGAAATTTTAGTTCTATTTGTAACACTATGACTTAGACAATGAGAGGACAAAAAATAGAATTCAAATGAAAACACGAAGCTGATAAGAGTTTTAAGGCTTTGAAGTTGAAGGTTTCTGAATTTCCTATGTTAGCATTACCTAATTTCAATAAGGTATTTCAAGTTGATTGTGATGCAAGGGGAAGTGCAATTGGAGCTGTGTTGACTCAAGAAGGTAAACCTATTGCTTTCTTTAGTGAAAAGTTGAATGATGATAAGAGGAAATATTTTGTATATGATCAAGATTTATATGCTATTGTTCAAGCTACGAAGAAGTGGAGACATTATTTCATGCCAAATGTATTTTTGTTGTATACTAATCATAAGGATTTACAATATTTGGGTAGTTAGAATAAATTGAATCATAGACATATGAAATGGGTAGAGTATTTGTAGAGTTTCACATTTGTGATTAAACATAAGAGTGGAGTTTCTAACTGAGATGCTGATGAATTGAGTAGAAGAAGATCTTTGTTGACTGAAAAGAGAATTGAGATTCTTGGTTTTGATGACATGAAGCATTTGTATGAAAGTGATCCTAATTTTTCTGAGTAATGGAGACCGTGGAGAGAACCTAATTCAAATCAATCAAGTATGAAGATTATTTTATTCAGAAAGATATGTTGTTCAAAGGTATTTAGTTGTGCATATAGAGAGGATCAATGAGAACTAATTTGATTAAGGAAAAACATAGTAGTGGATTGGCTGGACATTTTGGCATTGATAAAACATTGAGTTTTCTTAAGGAAAGGTACTTTTGGCCTCAGTTGTATAAGGATGTTTAGAAATTAGTGAAAAGTTGTGGAGTTTGTCAAGTTTCAAAAGGAGTGAGTCAAAATATTGGTTTGTATACACCAATTATTGTTCTTGAGAAACCTTGGAGTGATATCAACATGGATTTTGTTAATGGCTTAACTAGGACAATGATAGGTAATGATTCCATATTTGTGGTTGTCGATAGTTTTTCTAAGATGACACATTTCATACCATGTAGGAAAACATCAGATGCACTACATATAGCATATATTTTCTTTAAGGAGATCGTCAAGTTGCATGGATTACCGAGGAGTATCATTTTTGACCGAGACAACAAGTTTGTAATCTATTTTTTGAAAAAGCTTTGGAAGAAGTTGGATACTGAGTTGAAATATAGTTCTACATTTCATTCACAGAGTGATGGACAAAAAGAGGTTATAAATAGAAGTTTGGGTAACTTGTTGAGATGCCTAGTTGGAGACACACCAAGTAATTGGGATTTGATGTTGGCACAGGTAGAGTTTGCATACAATAGTTGAGTGAATAGAAGTACTGGAAAGACACCTTTTGAGATTGTTCATGGCACACAACCGAGAGGTATATCAGAATTGAAAGATATTTTTGAAGAAGAGAAAATAAGTGCTGAAGTAGAATAATTTGCTGAGTTCATGAAGACATTGCATGAAGATGTAAAATAGAAGCTAGAGAAAAGTAATAAAAAATACAAGGATAGTGCAGATAGATCAAGAAGAAATAAAACATTTGAATTTGGTGATGCAGTAATGGTTCATTTGAAGAAAGGTAGATTTCTTTTTGGAACATATGGTAAACTAAAGATGAAGAAATTTTTTCCTTACAAAATACTGAGAAGATTTGATAGTGGAAAGGTTATGAAGTTGAATTACCTAATGACATGGATATATCACCATTATTCAATATTTTAGACTTGTATGAATATCATGAACTTGATGAAGAAGTAGCAATACCAAGTGATTATCCTAAGAAGAAGATAGAGGAAGTTGAAAAGATTTTGAAACATAGAATTGATAGAAATACAAGAGGGAAGGAATACATGGAGTATCTGGTAAAGTGGAAGAGCAGACTGATTGAGGAATCATCTTGGATTAATCAATCTAAGTTGTATTCATTTCAAGTTGGAACTGATACATGATTTAGGGAATCATTTCTTGTAACCCCAGGTGTTTGATGCAGGAGCATCTTGGGTCATTGGAAATCTTTCTCAACCAAAAATATGTTTTCTATTGTTATTTAGTTTGTTTGGAGGTTGCTCAGAGAAGTATTTTGTTGGTCAAGTTTTGTCGCTCGGTTATGCTTGTTTCAAGTTGGTCTTTGTTGCTCGGATTTCTATCGCTCGGGCATGCTTGTTCTGAGTTCATTTTCTTCTGAAGCTCAGGTTTGTCTTCTATTGCTCATGTATGCTTGGCCCAAGTCATGTTTTTGTTGCTCGAGTAGGCTTGGCCTGAGTCATGTTTCTATTTCTCAAGTATGCTTATCCCTAGTCATTTTTCTATTGCTCGGGGTGTTGTTTTCCCATGTCACTCTTTTTCTTGGTCATCCTTTGCCCAAGTTGCTTATTTTGGAGTTGGATCTCGTGGCCAACTTCTGCATTTAATTTTTTTTGCTTAATTAATATGGGGTCTCTCTTTGGGATCTCTGTGGACCTAAATTTGGGTCTCTCTTATGGATTTGACTTTTGACCTCTTTGGTGGACTCTTGTATATATTTGTTTCACTATTCTTATTTTTTGGGAGTAAGTTTAAAAGTAGGATTGATATCAGATTGTAATAGAAGATTATCTATGGATATATTGTAAGGCTGGTCAGTGACCTCACATTTATGAAGATCAATTTTTAATTAACATAGCTGAAAATAGGAAGGCCTTACATCCTGGAATGTAGTGAGTTAGATAAATTAATGAAAAGGATCTCTGTTGTTTCTTCTCTCACTATGTTGTTGTTTTTGTATTGTGACTACAAGCTAGTTTGGTAGTTGGGAGGGCCTTTGGCCCCATCTTTCCATTCTTCTTGTGTCAATATCTTACCTATCCAAATTGACTTTATCAAAAATTCATCTAAATGGTTATATTAACATCAAACACTTTTTTTTTCATCACAACCTCAAGCCTAATCTATCTCGCAAACAATCAATTATCCTATCTAAATAAGAGATGACTAAAATTGAGATTCAGTTTTCACATCAAGTTAAGCGTCATTTTATCTTGAAATGTACATGTCATTTCATCATGTGATGCTCATTGAACTACTTACACACTAGTTAAGTCATTCTATGCATTACCTAACAACTCAAAAGCAACATTTTACTGAGTACATGTTAGTTTTCTAACTACGCATTATTTCATTTATCATACGTGATACATCTTTTGGCCTTTGGTGCTAGGGTTTTCTACGTGCTTCTTAAACTGTAAATGATGACATTATTTTTCCATTAGTACACTCAGTGATAAACATTGACAGAGATCAGTAGAAGACTAAAGCATTACCGCCAGACTACAAGCATCACTGGCAGACTAAAGCATTATCGGTGAACAACAACCATACCTGACAGAATACAAAGGTCACAAGAAAATTACTAAGTATAGAATCGACAAGCATCACGGGTGACTACAAGCATCACCGACGACACATTTTTCAGAACTAACCCAATAGGAATAGAAAAGGCATACCCAACGACAAGTTCAAGAAAGGAACACCAACGACAAAGAAAAAAGACCGTCAGAATCGACAGCCAGTTAAAGAACCCGCAAATTGTGGATCTGATTTTTACACGATAGATAAAGCAATGTAATTCTATTTATAGAGTTTTTATTTATTTTAAATTATAACTTGAGGGTCAAGAAAGCTTTATGTAAATGTTTTAATGCATCCTAACAGATCTAAAACATATCTAACTAAAGATCAAGGTCAAGTTGTAAACCTTGGATCTAGAGTTAACTTGCAATGCATGAATCAAGAATTGAGCCTAATTTAGTATAAATAGATGTTCAAACTCAATTGTGAGCACATGAATTCATTATTGTTGATAGCTACCAAGAGAATCTAAGGAGTAGGGGGTAGAATTCATGCAAAGGTCAGAAACAAAATACATCAGTTATCAAGAACACACAGAGGCTACCAATAAGCAGATAAAGGTATTATTCAATCATGGAAGGATTCAATTACTAATATGTATGAAGCTTTATAGGATCTATTATCAGTAATTAAAGATTGCATTTATCATCAGATCAAAGACTTATGTAGTTGCATTCTAACAAGTGCATCACATCTAAAATCCTTTTGTAGAAGGTGAACTTAACCGTTCTTTCCAAATCTCTTAGCAAAGTGCACACTTAACAGTGTTGCTAAATCTTCAAATGAATTAGATCTTAATAGGTCTCCACTGTAATACTCCTAATAGGGTAGGTCATCAGAAGTGACCAATTGTAAGCCCTAACTAGCCCCTTCTTATCTACAGATAGTGAAGTCTTGTGGGTAACAATCCCCACCGCAGTTTTTACTTCCTAACATGAGTTTTCAGCGATATGATCATACTTGTGTTATGTGTTATCTATTTTCATGAATGTTTCTATTATGGTTACATACTAAAGAATTTATGATATGATTACATATGCATAAAGAAAGATGAATTGTTAGATAAGATAATTTACAAATTGATGATTAAGGGTTAATGGGCTAACGAAAGAAAATTTTTAGAGGTACTGATTCACTCCTCCCCTATTAGTACATCATCTCAATATAATTCCAAAAATTGGTATCAGAGCTAAGTCTCTCTCCTAAAAACCTTAAAGACATGAGAGCAAAGACCAGAGCAATGGACAAGTTTAGACTGGACATTACTATTGGGAATGAGCAGTTACAAATGCAAATAAACTATGAGAAATACAAGGAGGCAAAAATAAAGCTGAGACAACTTCTTGATGAAAGAAAGATTATGGAAACCAGACTGAATGAGAAAGACTACAAAGAAATGGAAATAAAAGAGTACTTTGAAACAATAGACTCATCATTGAGAAAAGCTTCAGACGCATCAGTTGAAGAAATTACAAGTATGAAAGAGATCAATCTACAACTGACAGATCAAATAAAGATGTTGCAAATTGGTCAAGAAAATCAAATGGTAAAAATGATTGATGTCATGAATGATGCAAGAAAAGCTGAAAATGAAAGAACATTAGCCATTGATGATAGGAGGAAAATTACAGAGAAACTACAAGAGAAAGAATAAAAAATTCTAAGAATCACTGAGCATCACCATGAGGTTACCAACCAGATTATTCTTATGAGTCAAGAAGCAAACAGATTAAATACAGAACTCATTGAAAGAATACAGATCATTAGTGAGCTAAAAGAAGAGAATGAGAAATTGAAGCATGAAATCAAAGTCCAGAATCAACACAACAAATTGATCAAAAAGGGTAAGGATAGCAACAAAAGGATGGATTATTTTCTTGATGGAAAAAGAAGAGTCAACAACTACATAGGATTAGGGTACAATGAGAATGGTGACTCCTCAAAACAACTAGATCAGAGGAATGCTTTCACAACCCCAAGATCCAAGAAACTGTCATGCAATCATCGTGGAAAACCAGGCCACAACTCAAACATCTGTAGAACTAAAATGAAAGGTATTTCTCAAGCACAATCTACTTTTATTGGTAATTGTTATAAATGTCAAAACAAAGGACACAAGGCACATGAGTGGAGATCCAAAGTGATAAATCCAAAGAGAAAAACCTATATGGACAAGTACTATCCTATATGCAAGATGAATGGGCATACACATAAGGAATGCTAGAAAAAGAATAACAAGGCATGGACTCCAAAGGAGAATGATAAAAGCTACAAACCAACAAGAGTAGGTAACTCATATATTTGGGACTATAACACATGGGTAAATTGCACAGCATGTGGAAGGTATGGTCATATTGCTGCCAACTATATGAGAAAGTGGACCAGAAGGTCAAGAGGATGGTCCAATCTAGGTATGGCATGTTTATATTGTCATAAGATTGGACATGTGATAAAAGATTGCAAAGACTAACTGACAGACATAAATACACATCCCAATGGAAATACCATTGATGATATCAAAAGAATGAGAAACAAGATGTGGGTAAAAGCCACAAACACTGAAGGTTCTAGAACAAGCAACACAAATGATGACACCCCATCCACTGGATCCGATGACATCACTACATCTAACTAGATTGCACAAGTAAGTATGGAACTGCATTATGAAAAGTTTTACTATGCATCGATTCCATTATACATATTTCATATTGTAATATTAGCATGAATAAAGATGCAATACATTATTATGTGCTAAACTATTGGAAAGAAACCATTGGTTATTGGGCATAATTTGCATTGGTGAACACACATAGAAAGAGTTAGCATTACTTATAGGAATGTATCGGCCATTACACAAGCTAAGTGTAAACCGACGGATATCGATGAATACTGAATTAAAAAAGCTGTCATCGCAACCTCACCGACGAGCATTGTTGAAGTCTCCAAAACCACTAGCAACTCTGACACTTTGCATAGACATCGATAGTATTATGAATGTCTTTACCGACAAATGCAGTCTTCATGAACTGATGAGTTGGTAAGCATTTATGACAACTTAGGGCACAAAAAGGTATAAAATCCCAACAGGTAAGCTCATTTTTGCACCCGCAATTTTCAAGCAGAGCAAAGAAGACCAGACCAATTTGAGAGTAGATTGGAAAGTGACCCAGTAGAATTCAGACATGAAGCATTTAGATTTACAGGAAATCATAGAGAAATAGTAAGTTAATACACTCACCGATAGCACTGTCTTTATTTTACGAAAAGCCCTAAATTGCAAATACGATGGCATCGACCTCTAGGGTAGAGAAAATTAAGGATGAAAAGAAGAAACCCTTCAGACTTGTCAATAGAGGAGCATGTGTTGAACCTAAGTATAAATTACACCCTAAAATAGCTTCTCAACCAGATGATTCCATAGCATTCTCCTGAATCCCACCTAGGGTTTTTCTAGTAGAGGACGTAAGGTCCTACATTCATTGCAAGATCTTAGAGATAGGAGATCTAGACCTTGATAATGCCTATGGGGCACTTTATGATGATTTTAGAAAGCTCAAAGAAGAGCATAAACACTTAGAAGTAAAAGGACTCACAAATGCACTGCATTTTCCTAGGGTTTTCAAGACAAAATGGATTAAAATCATCCTTAGCGGAGTTCATGACAAGGCTCTATGGATAAACAAGCCAAAAGATATAACAAGGGATGTTATACATGTGGTTAATGGTTATCCTACAACCGGTAAGACCCAGGCTCACAAACACCCATCTCTGGCAGAAGTTGAAAAAATAACTGGTGCAAAATAAAATAAAAGGACACTAAAGGTAAACACCATTACTGATGCAGAGCTGAAGTTTGGAGCATCTGTCATTGGATACAAAATCTTCCAAGTAAGCAGAATGAACAGCATATCTAGTACTGCTATGAACACAAAGTACAAGATTATTAAACATGGGAAGAAGATGGATCTGGCAGAGATCCTATTACATCAATTTGAGGAAAACATGTGCATAATAAGGTCTTCAAGGACAAACACATGTAAGTTTGGTTCCCTCATAATGTGTATATTCTTTTACTTTGAAGAATACTTTCCTTCCATAGGAAAAGTTGTATGGGACACAAGTAGACCCATTACCATTCAGATCAGTCAATTCATAGAATCACTTGGTACAGATTTTGACAATGTGATGCATGAATATTTCAAATCCATAAAGGAAATGCTTCAAGCAAGAACTAGGATTCCTGAGAAACTGATAGAGGAATAGCGTGAAGAGATATGTTTTATGGTGGATACAGATTTCAGTTACATACAAGCTGTAATTCCAAGGAAAACATAGCTTGAAAAGTTGGATTATGAAATAAAAATAGGATTAGCAACTGAATGCATTCAGGCATTGTTAAATGAACCCATTGACACGAAGCAATTAAGATTTTGTACTTATGAAGAGGCCAAACTAAAGATTAAGTCAAATCTTCTTGTCAAGAAGGCTATAAAGTAGTCAAAGAGAATGGTAAAGAATTTGAAAAAGAACTTGAAAATATCTTCTAAAGAAGAAGAAGGTGAAGAGGAACAAAAGAATAAGGAGGAACTCACCAAGGATCAGCTTCCCATTAGTGATACAGTAGAACAACAAGAATCAGAGGAGGAGAAGTCTGAATCACCACCTCCTCCTCCACCTAAGAAGTCTAGAACAAGGAGCCAAATAACACAGGATGCAATTCCTTCTCCCATGGTAAAAGGGAAGGTATATAAAAGGAAATGTGCACCCCAAAAGGCAAAACAACCAGCTAGGGCACCTGCCAAAAGGAGAAAATATGTTCAGACTGATGAAGACTTAGAAGAGTCAGCTATGGATGAACCTAACACTATAAAACTTGCAAAAGAAAAATCAAAGGTTGCATCCCCAACTGAAGACATTGATGACATATGTAAGTCTATTTCTGAAGCTAGATCTGTTAGACATCCTAAAATTAGGAAATGGTTAAAATGAGATACAGTAGAGAAAAATAAGATTGAAGATGCACTTATTGTTAAGATGTGCAAACACTATTATGTCCCAATGCACTTCACTTCACAAGATGTTTCACAAGAACTATTAGATAAAATATCTTCTAGATTCACTTTTGCACTCCATGAGGAGAAGAGGATAAGAGAAAGAGTACTGGTCTCTCTTATGCCTCCTAAATCAACAAGAGAGGAAATCAATGAAGTCATGGAGAAATATACAAAAAAATTCTCACCAAAAATGAGAGCTTACAAGTTTCTTCAAGGAAAGCTTATAGAGATATAAGAAGACACTCATCAAATATGGAGTGGAATACTAAATCCTGATGAGGAAAGTAGTCCTAAAAAGGAACCTATCAAAAAAAAGGTAACTCAACAATTGAGTTAGATAGTGAAGAGGTACAGATCATAGGCCAAAACAAAATTGATGTTATAGATGAGGACTGGCCAAAAGATGGTAAAGATGATCAAGTACCAACAAGCCCCATCCACATAAACTTGGAGAATGAAGAAGTTACCAAAGAAGAACTGTCAATAAAAGGTAACTTAGATGTTGATATAAATGATGATTCATTGTTAGACAACATTGTCGATACAATTATAGGGAAAAACCCTACAACAGAGGTTCAAAAAGATGAAGACATTAATGCTACAGAGGGTAAGACCGACGGACAGGACATAGCTATTAACACTGCAATAGTCAATACACCAACGAATATGAATATATTAATAGATGATATTGATATAAAATCAATTCAAGATAAATCATCTAAGAAAGATGATGATATACCCAAGGATATGGGTACTGATGATAACAAAGGTCCATCCAACACTCCAACGGATACAAATACTAAAATGAAGGATGGAACCGATGAGCAGCAAGATGTATCAAAAGATCAAAACAAAGAGGCAGATAACACCACTGATGATACATTGAGAAAGGGTGAAGAGAAAGATAAGAGTGAAGGTGTTAATAAGAATGAAGGTACAAAATTAAAAGAAGATTCATCTGTTGATACACGCAAGGTACATGAGGAGACATCTTCACCAAACCGGCCGGTGAACACTGAACAGATGCAAAAGGATGCCTCATCCTCTCAACACTCGCCCAAAAAATCTACCCAATCTCAAGCCTTATAGATGGTGGTACATCAATCTACCACCCAGCCAAAGAAGAAAAAGAAGAAAATAGTAAAGAAGGACATCTTGGCTATGACACTTGATGAAGTCATTGAAGTTCCAACTGGGACATTACCACTTTGGACAGTGATGAAATTCAAGATTTTGGAGTGCTATGTCAGAGAAAATCCATTCAAAAGAAGATGATACAAGAGCATAGGGAAAACATGGCACTTGACAAAGAAAAAGAGATACTCCAACAACTTGTTCCTGAAGTGAAACTTGAACAAAATGCTTCAATAAAGGAATAGATTGTTGTTCTTATCGACGCCGTAACATAGCAAGGTATAGATACAGAACAAGTAATGGAAAAGCAAGTAGAAAAGAAATATCAATTCAAGTTAATTGATCAAATAAACCAAGAAGTGGCATTGAACAAGGTAAAGCTCTCAGAACTCACTGAAGAATTAGAGCCAATGATTGCTGAAGCAATCACCTTAGTTCAAAAGATGTGCACACTAGAGAAATTTGCAAAAGAGAATAGTGAAAAACTAGAAGAGATAGATCATAATGTCACAACAAGAGCACAAAGCCTAACCTCTCATGCCGATAGCATAAAGACACATCATGACATGGTCTTAGAGGAAAATAGGCTAAGGAAATAATTATGGGATGCTGAAACACAATTTAGATATGAGATTACTGAACTTCAAGCACATATTCTACCAAATCTTACTATTCTGTAGCAACATATTTCTGATGCTAGAAATCTGATAGCAACCCCTAAGATGTCTATAGTAGACAACATCTATGAAATACATGTATGGATTTCACTAGAGCACATGGCTCTAGAAATGCTAAAAGAAAAATGGGAAAAGATGATGGAGGAAATCAAGTCCTCACATTCACACCTTTTTGAAAAACTATAAGTACCTTTGCCTTTAGAATCAAAAAAGGAGGAAAGGACATGTATATAGTTATGTACATTATATATATATCAAAAAAAAGGAGAAAAGAAAAATACATAAGGATATTTATATATACTTACACTTACCGGAATATACATAGGGGGAGTCATTCAAATGACTAAGGAAGAAGTATACACAGGTGTACATACTAATACACTCAGTATGTTGCACATATCATGTTTTTGATACTAATG
>MU223728.1:133969-149013 GCA_018584345.1 Thuja plicata | reverse complement strand
TCATTCAAATGACTAAGGAAGAAGTATACACAGGTGTACATACTAATACACTCAGTATGTTGCACATATCATGTTTTTGATACTAATGTCAAAGGGAGAGATTGATGACATTATTTTTCCATTAGTACACTCAGTGAAAAACATTGAAAGAGATCACTGGAAGACTAAAGCATTACCGCCAGACTACAAGCATCACTGACAGACTAAAGCATTACTGACAAACAACAAGCATACCTGATAGAATACAAAGGTCACAAGAAAAATGCTAAGTATAGAATCGACATGCATCACCGGTGACCACAAGCATCACCAGTGACACAGTTTTCAAAACTAACCCGATAGGAACAGAAAAGGAATACCTGATGACACGTTCAAGAAAGGAACACCGATGACCAAGAAAACTGACCGTCAGAATCGATAGTCAGTTAAAGAACCCGCAAATTGTGGATCTAATTTTTAAACGACGAATAAAGAAATGTAATTCTATTTATAGAGTTTTTATTTGTTTTAAATTATAACTTGAGGGTCAAGCAAGATTTATGTAAATGTTTTAATGCATCTTAACATATCTAAAACATATCTAACTAAAGATCAAGGTCAAGTTGTAAACCTTGGATCTAGAGTTAACTTGCAATGCATGAATCAAGAATTGAGCCTAATTTAGTATAAATAGATGTTCAAAATCAATTGTGAGCACATGAATTCATTATTGTTGATAGCCACCATGAGCATCTAAGGAGTAGGAGGTGGAATTCATGCAAAGGTCAAAAATAGAATACATCAGTTATCAAGAACACACAGAGGCTACCGATAAGCAGATAAAGGTATTATTCAATCATGGAAGGATGATTACTAATATGTATGAAGCTTTATAGGATATGTTATCGACAATTAAAGATTGCATTTATCATCAGATCAAAGACTTATGTAGTTGCATTCTAATAAGTGCATCACATCTAAAATCCTTTTGTAGAAGGTGAACTTAACCGTTATTTCCAAATCTCTTAACAGAGTGCACACTTAATAGTGTTGCTAAAGCTTCAAATGAAGTAGATCTTAATAGGTCTTCACTATAATACTCCTAACAGGGTAGGTCATCAGAAGTGACCAATTGTAAGCCTTAATTGGCCCGTTCTTATCTGTAGGTAGTGAAGTCTTGTGGGTAACAATCCCCACCACAGTTTTTACTTCCTAACAGGAGTATTTTGCGATATCATATCTTGTGTTATGTGTTATCTATTTTCATTAATGTTTCTATTATGGTTACATACTAAAGAATTTATGATATGATTACATATGCATAAAGAAAGATGAACATTTATTTAAGATAATTTACAAACTGATAATTAAGGGTTAATGGGCTAACCAAAGAAAAGTTTTAGAGGTACTGATTCACCCCTCCCCTCTCAGTACATCATCTCAATATAATTCCAGTAGTAAAAAGTGTAAAACTAAGCATTTCCTATGTGCTATTTAACTCATAGGTACACTACTTCCTATAGTAGATGCTAGTTTAACCTACTCTGTGCGCTACTTTATAGAAATTAAAATTTATACTCTACTAATGTGTGAAAATAATATTTTAAACAATAAATTTCAAAATTAACCAAATAAAAGAGGTTAATAGCACTCACCGGAGGTCCATACTCAGCTGGTCACTAGAATCAATGCCCACACTTGAATCTATGCTCCTGAATTAGAATAACCATCATTATCAACTCAGTTTTCACTTAGAGGAAAGTAGAGGTAAAAAGTGAGAGTGAAATGTGAAAATAACCAATTTCACCGCATTTTATACCTTTTGACCTTTTGAAAGGTTATTTTTTACCCTTTGACCTATTTGAGTTGATTTCTTCATCGGGGAATATATCTTTTTCAAATCAATTTTATTGGGAACCTCATCAAAACTTGCTCGATCTCAATCATCACTATTCCACATCATTTTGATTCATTTCCTGAGGAGGAATTATATCTCTATCAATATAATGACATTAGGATTCATATTGTAACATTTTTTCTCATCATCAGGGGAAACATCCTATCAATCAAATCTACATTAATTAAATTGCATGTGGGGCATTAAATTTTTCAATAGTTATGAGGTTTTTTTTTTCAAATCAATGGTTCACATCAGGTTCTTCATCCAACACCAATCAGATCAGGTATCAAAATTCTTCAAATAAGGGTTAATCAGATCATCAGACATTTCTTTGAACCAATGTGCTTCACACATCAGTTCAAAGAAGGGCATTTGTAGACACTTAATTTTGGTCAAGGTGAATCAATCAGGCACAAAGTAAGAAAAATCAATATAAATAAGTTCACTTCAATCAAATCATGAATTAATTAGATTTTTAAAAAATCCTTGGATTAATAAAATCAAATTAATTATGCAATTGAAATTAATCATTTAATTGCATAGTTAAAATAAATTTAAATTAAATCCAACCATTTCAAGGGTGCACATGGCTAAAGAAGATCAATTAAATCATTGAATTAAATCCCTTAATTTCCTCATCCATCACATGGGATAAATTTGATCAACCAATAAGGATTCAAAATGGTAGCTCACATGGATCAAGCCAAATTCATCGTTCATCACACATCTTGGAGTTGCAGCTTGACCACTCAAATTGTCCCATTATTTGAAACCACCATTTCAATTGTCTTATCCTTTGAGACGATTGACTTAACTAAGCTCTAATCATGGTTTAATCAACTTTACCCCCACTCTTAGAAAATTGTTTATATAGTTTGCCATTTTTGATGCATTTACATCACATAGACTTATGAAGCAAAGAATCATCACTATAGACAAATAGTCTTGAATTCGTAGCAATAACATCTTTATGATTTGCATTATAGTGATCAATTAGAGTTAAATGAGCATAAATCTTTATCAATTCTCATTTTAGGACTGTCATTATGGATTCTTAAGCTGAGAGCATGTTTTTTTCTTTCCTAATTAGAGAGCCATGAGATGCTTCTTGCATTTTTTTCAATTCATTTAGTTAATCTTTGTTATCTTTCCTTTGAATTTATCATAATAGAAAACTAATTTCATGAAGGTATAATTTTACATACACGGTGATATATAGACAACCATAGTTTTCCAATGCCTATTCCAAAACATTCAACTCCCTATATAAATTATTAATTTCAAACTACTCAAACTGGGAGAACAAAACACCTGCTTCTTTAAGAACATATTTGAGATGTCAATCCAGAATCTCCAATTTTTTAAAAGAAGAGATTATGATCATAGAATCTCCTTCTATGATGATTTTAGAGATTTTGATCCTAATAACCAGATTTAATCCCATAACCAAAGTTGAAGCTTGTGTAATTTTATTAGAGTCATGAGTGATGTGAGAAACTTTATCTTAAATCACTGATCCATTATAATTCCCAATGATAACTTCCACACCCGATAGTCCTCGATTTCCCATCACTGCTCCATAAAATTTCATCATGTAAAAGTGAGAGCAAGGATATTTCCATTGGATCTCCTTCCTATTCTTCATTTTGACCTAAATATTAAGAAGGGATCCTTTGAATGGTAATGAAATACCTTCCCATTCTGTGAGAATATGGTAATCCCATGAAGAGAAAGCCAAAGCTAAAGTTTTAGTCTTTGTGGTATATAACCATTCATAGCCTCTAGAATTAACTTCTCAATAGTGAGAATAACCTCCTTTAGTAGTGAAACCTCTTCCTTCCTAAAGATCCTCTAATTTCTTTCCCACCAAAGCCCCCACAAAATAGAAACTAGAGAAATGGACCAGATAACTACAAAAAATGCTTATTTGTGTAACCTTGACCAAGATTAGAAAACATCTAGCAATGAAAATAGAAAATGAGAAAAATAATTTAATTTTTAATAGAACCAAGCCAAAACTGTCGAGGAAAAGGGACAATGCAAGAGAAAACAATTTGGTGTTTCAAAAACTAACTTGCAGAGAATGCAAAGAAACAAAACAAAAATAGACATTTTGGCCAGTCTATCACTAGTTAAAATTATCACAAAGAGCACCAACCACACAAATGTTCCTTCCTTTGGAAATACACTAGGAGCCAAATAGAAATGGAAAGAACATGATCGAATAGAAGAATAACGTGAATCCAAGAGAGCATACCCATTTTTGAATGAGTACTGACCCAATTTCAAAAGGAATCTAAATAAGATTTTAAATAAATTGATAAAATTTAATACTTGAAACTTTAAGAATACTCTGAAGTGTAGAGACTTGGTTTAGTGGAATATTCAAATTAGAGAAGGCTTTCCATCCATGACACTTGTTATTTTCCAAATGCATATAATTGGTGCAGAGAACCACATCATGCACTCCAAGGGTTAAATGGATGTAATAAGGTTTGGATCCTCAGGATCAGCCTAATGATGTTTTTGGGTCCATTTTATAAGGCTATGGGTCCCAAAGGTATTTTATAAACCTTGGGTCTCCTTAGACTAAAAGGACCGTAGTGCTAAGTCTAATAGGGTGTCATAAGAGTTTATATTATTTCATCTAATAATGACCTTGGGAATGTTCTTGGATCATATTTTGATTTATTTGAGGTTGGTATGATTCAATGTCCAAGAATTGAAATGTTATTTTCAACAAATGCAAAAAGTACAAAATTTGCTATGTTGCAATTTTGCAATTTGTTGAAAAGTTGCTCGAGAAGTTGCAACTTTTGTCCCAATGGTCATAACCACTAAAAATACAATTATGGTCATTGGAAATGGTTTATTTGATATGGGAGAGGCCTTTCCAAAAATATATTGGATGACATTATATGATTCTTGGTGGATTTTAATAAGATAATTTTTTTCCTTAGAAATTCTCCATTTTTTGCATTGTACGCTTGTACAGATTGGAGTAACCAAATTCTTTCCATGGAAATATAATAAGGTGACTTAAATTTCATATGCATTTGGTTTTATTTGATTTGGTGATCATTGGATGGTGATCCATTCATTTTGTTTAGACTAGTCAGGAAACCCTCCATTTTTAAGTGTGTTTCAAGGATGGATCCCTAACTTGACATTTTGCAAGTGGAATTCCTTGGAAAATTGGAAAATGCAATTTAGAGATGTACTATTAGAGATTCAAAACACTAGGGATGGGAATTCTTGATATGTTGTGTTATCCATCAATCTCTAGGATAAATAAGCCCATTCATTTTTCCTAAGGATGATGATTATGTGTAGACAGTCAGCCAAAAGGAGTAGTGTGACTTGGTAGATGGTGGATTTAGAAAAAATAGAGGTAGAAGAGAAACAAAAAGGTTTGGATCAATTTGATGTACCCATTCCTATACACTTGCTTTGTTAACCAAGCCTAATTAGGCCTATTAGTTCTGTGAACATAGTGAGGGTTAAGGGGTGTTGGAGTGGAGTTGGGTCCTATAACCTTGGAGTCTTACATAAGTCCCCAAAAGAGGCATGAAGATACAAAAAAATAAAACTCACTCGGTGAGACTAGAAATAAGAAACCACCGAGCAACCAAAAACAACCACTGAGACCATTTAGTGAAACCAAGCCAAGAATAGTAACTGAGTTCGATGATGAACTGAGCCCTCAACAGAGAACTCTAGAATACTTACTGAGCATTTTACCAAAAGTCTCAAGAAAGATACAGAGTTGAAAAGAAAACATAATTTTTGTTGACACTAAATTGACTAGGACTATGGAAAGTGTCCCTAAAGTATAAAATTATCCTTATTGGATCTAGACCCTATGAAGTCAGGGAAGTGGTGTAGGCTATACAAAAATCTTGGAAGGGAAGGATACTTCAATAAGAAGCAGTTGGATAATGTGGTATTGAAGGATGAATTGATTTGAGTGCTAAAAAAGAAGAAAAGGCCCATAGGTCAGGCTTTATTTGTCCACTCTGCACCAGGGTGTATTAGAGCATAAACAGATATTGTTGGAAAGAAAAGTGAATATAGAATGTCAAAAGGAGAGGAAGGAGAAAGAAAGATCCCTATGAGGATGAATATTTTGGAATTGGAAAATATATATAAAGAGAAAATTAAAGAAAGTAGGGCAGTAAGAGCCAAGAATATATCCATGAAAAGAGAATTAGAAATGTTGAAGGGTAAATTGGATGGAGGAGGAGAAGACTCTAATAAAGAGGAAGAACAAGGGGGTGAAGAAGATCACCTTGGGCAGGAAGGAGTACCTATAGACTAGAGACCTTTTCTTGAATCCCTTACATGGGTAGGGAAGAAAGAAAGAATAGACCTACCAATGTTTTATGTAAAATTGAATTTAGAAGAGTGCATGAATTGGTTGGAGTCACTTGAGAATCATTTTGAGTTTGAAGACATTCATAGAAGTTAGAGAGTGAAAATAGAAGAATCAAGGATGAAGAGCCTTGCCCTTAGTTGGTAATATTTCCTTCAAAATGGAAGGATAGAAGAAGAAAATAACCTCATATCTTCATGGAAGAGGATGGCTGTAGAGGTGAAATTTTTTTTTGTACCAGAGGACTATGAGGTGATGTTGCACAAGAAGCTACAAAATATAAGGCATAGGAACTTAGATGTAAGCTCTAACACATAAGAGTTTCATAAAATTACTCTGAAGGCAAAGCTTATTGAGAATGAGAAGTAGAATTTAGAAAGATACTTGAATAGACTCAAGTATGACATCCAAGATGAACTTAGCTTGTTTAATCTTGAGACAGTGCATAAGTGTTTCCAAATGGCACTTAAGATTGAAGAGAAACAAAAGAGGAAGGGAGAGTAGTAGAGTAGAGGAAGAGGAGGAAAATTCAAATGAAGGGGTAGATTTGGAGGAAGAGGAACTTCTCCAAGGCCTCAAGGAGAGACCAGAAATTAGGACCAAGATGGTGAATCAAATCACAAAGGAAGTTTCTGAGGGAGAAGACCCAGTAGTAGAGGAAGATTTAGGGGTAGAGGACCGAGAATTTTTTTTAAAAAATATTTCACTTGTAACCAATTTGGACATAAATCCTTTAGGTGACCTGAGAAGCTTGGTAATAATAAACAAGGAGGAGAAAAGAGAGTACAATTGACTCAAGAGGATGATTATCATGATGTGTCCTCATATCGCACATCAAATTCAAGGCCTACACACCCTAGGAAAGGTCAGTGTCCAATGTTTCATAGAACACTCTTGAAGGTCCCCACTTGTAAGGTGAATAACAAGGTATGTAAAGTTGTATTAGATTGTGGTTCCATAGATAATTTGGCTTCTAAAAAAATTATTGATAAGCTTAAACTCAAAAAGATCCCTCGTCCTCACCCCTATAGAGTCTCATGGTTGAACAAGGAACAAAAAACTCTAATAAGGGAACAAGTTTTGGTAGAATTCATCATAGGGGAGTATAAAGATAAGATCCTATGTGATGTAATAGAGATGTATGCCTATCATTTACTTCTAGTTGGTAGACAGTGGCGATATGATGCAGATTCCAAACATGATGGGAAGAAAAAATTGTATTTTGTGACTAAGGATAGAGTAAACTACACAATGTCCCCACTACCTGATGAACACCCTGAAAGAGAGGGACACACCAATCTTTGCAATAGTTTTGAAACCAAAAGGAACACCAGTAGAGAAGCCCAAAGACAAAGTGTAGGAGAGGAGTGTAGTTCCTAAAGAAGTGAAAGACTTGTTATACAAGAACAAGGGGATAGTTGTAGATAGTGTCTCATAGACTTTACCACCACAAAGAGATGTCAGTCATTGTATAGACCTCATCCTAGGAGCCACCTTACCAAATAAATCATCCTATAAAATGACTCCTGAGAAGAACAAGGAGATTTATAGACAAGTTGAAGAATTGATGACTAAAGGGATCATAGTGAAGAGCATAAGCCCATGTACATTCCCTATAGTCTTGGATCCCAACAAAGAAGGGACATGGATACTTTGTACAAACCCTAGGTATATAAACAAAATCACTATATGGTATAGGTTTCCTATGCCAAGGATAGAATACTTATTGGATTGTCTAGGACAGGTAAAGGACTACTCAAAGGTGGATCTAAAGATTGGCTACCACCATATGAGGATAAGAGAGGAAGATGAGTGGAAAGAAACCTTAAAAAAAAAGAGGGTCTTTTTGAGTGACTATTCATTCCTTTTTGGCTCTCTAACGCCCCTAAAACTTTTATGAGGCTTATGAATGAAGTCTTGAAGCCTTACATTAACATGTTTTTGTAGTATACCTAGATAATATACTAAATTTAAATAAGGATATGGATGAGAACCTAAGACATTTGGATTTGGTTTGTAAGAGACTTCATGAAGATGAATTGAAGTTAAATTTGGAAAAGTGTGTTCTTACAGGAGGAGCTTGTGTTTCTTGGTGTTGTGTTATCACAAGATAGTCTCAAGATGGATTCCACTAAGGTAGAAGCAATAATCAATTGGCCAACCCCTATATCTACTTCAGAGGTAAATCAAAATTCATGGACTCTAAAGTTTTTATTGAAAATTTATTAGAAATTTGAGTGGTGTGTAATCTCCCATGAGTTATTCATAGTGGTTCTTACAACACATGTTCCTATGGTTCATTGTTCCTAGTGAGCCCATTCTTGATATCGATGATCCTTCTAATGATGACAGTGCCAGTAGCAGGGGGATAGGTGGTTGCACACACAAAGCTCAGTGAGTTCCTCAAAAAGGCTTTTGTGGTAGAGAGGGTGACAGACTCCGGGTGAGAGGAGGTAGGGTGAGAGCGAGGGGTGAAGGATTTGGTATCAGATATGCTTAGGTTCCTCCATTAGTTTTAGGATAGAGACAATAGTTTTTGGCTTAGTTAGATCATGCTAGACAGGTTTCACCATAGAGATAGGTTCCTCCTTAGATTTCCCCATAGGTACATGTTCACGTTGCACCACAAGTTCCAGGTGATCCACAAGCACCAAAAGATATAGAAACCTTAACACAAGATGTGAGGAATTTACAGGAATATATGGCAGGTATGAGTGGCTAGATTAATTAGGTTTCTATCTTGATGTAGAAGTTTATGACCATGATGAAAGAGAGGCCCAGTGTAGCTAGCACTAGTTAGATACCTCAGACATATCCTGGCAGTTCAGTGGGTAGAGGTACAAATGGCATAGGTGGTCCTGATGGGATAGATGGTACATTTGGGACATTTGATACAAGTGGTTTCCCTAGTTGAGTGATGATCCTCATTTGTTATATCTATGTACCATAAATATTTTGGTCATGATGTACCTCTTTGATGATGATGTATCTTTGATTATACATGATAACATTTGATATCTACTATTATGATGACTTGATTTTCTCTTGATTTCCATGATTGTCTAATGATGTATGATACTTTCTTTGATTATATTAATTTCTATATGATGTTATGATGCACTTGTTTACATGCTCTGGATGCAATGCCTTATATATGACATAGTCAGATGGATGAAAAATGTATGCAAGATTTATTTCTAAATTCTTTTAATTTATGATGTATGCAACTCTAAATGGTAAATGCAATGCAATGGAATTAAATGAATGCATTTTTATTTTTGTATTTTGATGATGCAATATATCTATGAGATGTACTAAAAATGAATGATCAAATCCATATAATGATTTTGGATAATAAATAATGTTTAATGATCTATAACTTGTAAATAATATTATTTAATGATTAATGAATGCAATGATAAATGCATAAGAGAGTCTCCTATAATTTTTTTGAATAAGAAACTGATGATGTGAACCCTCCTTTGATGATGTTTCTACCCCTTTAGCTTAGGAAAATCCTTTTATGCAATTTAATCTAGAATGCAAATGGAAGTAACTGTCATATTCACAAAGAAATGCAAATTGATATGCTTTCATCATTGAGCCTTTTGAACTAGGAGCACGTAAAACCATCATGTTAGAATAATTGAGAGGGAGGGGGGGGGGTGAATCAGTTAGCTCCCAATTATCCTACAGTCCCAAATTCATCTAGATGTATATCAAAACAAATTCAACCATATAATTCAAATTGGTGAAATGTATTCTCTAATCCAAAACTTTAGTTAATAGTGTTTACCGAGTATCAGTAAATTAATATAATGATTACTGATCTAGGTTAATAAAGTATAGTGTAAAGTAAAATAACAATCCACAAAATTCATGCACTTTGACACATAGATTTTAATGTGGAAACCCTGCTAAGGGAAAAACTGTTAGAATTCAAAGAATTCATAAGCCAAGATCATCTGCATGCAAAATAACTCGTTACAAAAGAAAAGCTTAGAGAAAAAATAGTTCTGAAAGACAAATATTCATTTTGAGAGGGAATATAAAATACAAAGAGATCAAACCTTATGAAGATGATCAAAACCCTAAAAGGGGAACCCTAAAGGGGAAAAATCTAGGTTGCATATTAATAATTATATCATCAGAAAATGGAAGCACTTCCATTTTGGACTATTTTAGCCCTTCAAGTAAGTGGTTTGGGTTCATGTAAAGTGCCTTGAATGGGTCTTTGACTTGGATCTATCTTTTTTCCTCTATTCTTCCCCATCGTCCACTTTCCTCTTGCTGATTTCTAGCACTCTGCTCTAGATTTTGAGATTTTTGACCTTAGGATCAAAGTCAAACTTTTTGGGTCAAGGTTGACCTTGACCCTGAGCCAGGGTTCAAATTTTAGATTCTTGGGACTACTGGATGTCGGGTTTCAGGAGAAATTGTTTCCTGCTTCTGGTTCAGTTGTTTCAGGTTTCAAAGTAGCGTATCTTGAAATTAAATTTAATATAGGTCCATGTTTAGGGGTATAGGTCTAATGGGAATTTATTTCTCCTATGTAGGCCTCTCTAGAAGATTGTTCCCTATATTGGTATATAAGGAAGCCTTCTCCTCTCATTTTCTCTAAGACTTGAAAAGTGAAATCTAAGTGTGAAGGACAAGCTAAGAAGAAAGATTTGAAGAAATATAAATATATATTGAAGAATTCATCTACATTAACTAATTCAAGGATTCAATCATCCAATTCATCAAGGAGATACATTGGTAGCCATTGAAGGATTCAAAGCTCTATGGAGCTCTCTTGTTGAAGATTTCTCCATCCACATCCATGCAAGTTTCTTCCTATTCCAAGATCCATTCAAGATTGGTGTTGAAGATCTAAAGCAATTGATTTGAGACATCGTACATCCTAAATTATACATTTTAAATTCATTTGGTGCATACATACTTGTGGATCCAAGGATAAAAATATGCCATTATATTTTCTATACAAGCAAGGTGAATTTGTTCATTTATTTTGTTTACTTATGCAATTTCAATTATATTATAAGGTTAATTTCAAAACTAGGGTTTGACCAAGGCAAACCCCTCCCCCCAACAAACAAACCATTTTTCCTATAGGGGTAGGTTTGGACCAACGCATTAAAGGGCAAATCTAGATACCCTTTTTAGCAAACTGTCAAGTTCCAAAAACAAATTTTCTGTCAGACTGTGCAGGTCATAATAAAAAATTATGGGTCAAAAGCAGAAATTCTGGGTAAGAATTAGATACTTTGGGTCAGAATTAGAAATTCTGGGTTAGAATCAAAAATTCTAGGTTAGAATAAAAAATTCTGAGTCATAATTCAAAAATTTGGGTCAAAGCTGACATTCTTTTTTGGGTCAAAATCAACCTTTCTCATAAAAGAAAAAAGATTTCTCTATTTGGTAAATCTCACTTTTTCGGTTCAAGTTCACAGAAATCAATAGTTTATGAGACTGCTTGATAGGGTTTTCAAAATATTATTTTTTGGATGTATGTATTTTATTCCATTATTATTGACAAATGTTTCTAGATTTACACCCCTTATGATAACAATTAAATGTGGCATAGGGTCACTTTTATGAGAAAACCAACATTGTTCTAAACCTTATCCATATTTTATATGTTATATTTTGGTGAACACATGATAGACAACTCTTTCTTTTTGGTGTAAGATTTGCATCTTGTGTTAGATCTTACATGCATTTAAAAGTAGATTTATTTTATTCTCTTGCATTTATATTTCAAAAATTAAAAATCACAACATTTCTTTAAAAATACAAAATTTTTTTTTACATTTTTCATGCTTATAGATTTCATTTGAATGCATATGGATCTATTTTCTATCCATTTCTTTATTCATTGTCATGTTGCACAAGTTTTTTCAAGTGTTTTCCAAACATCCTTCTATAACTTTTGGGATTAAACAACATCCTCCTCTTACCTTACCATTGAATGGTGTTACACCTAGAAAGACTTTATTTAGTGCATGCGATGTTGCTTTGTCCTCTCTTGTATTACCTTGTAAGGATATATTAGAGCAATAAGATGAGTTTAATCTTTCTCTCCATCATATTTCTCTTTATGGAGATGAGTTGAGGATTGATGTTAATTCTTCTCCTTATGTATGTGCTTTCTATGAGCCTACTTTAGAAAATAATTTACTTTCTTTCCCCTTTAGGTATCAAGCTTTAGTGATTTATGGCACTCCTACAATGTTATTTATTGATAGGGATTCTAATCCTCCTATTTGGGATGAGCCTCTGGATTTGGATGTTGATTAATCTCTTCCTCATGAAGCCATTATGGATGATTCTACTTTTTGGGATGAACCCTTGGATAAAGACATTGATTTATCCCCTCCTTGTGAAGAAGCTTTGATACAAGAAGGTTATTTATTAATGAATGACATATTCATACATGATGTTGACTCTTTTTCTAAAACACACTCCCCTTATGAAGACATTTTATAGAAAGAAGAAGACATTATAGATGCTTTTGGGATTCCTTCTAGTAATGAGGCATTAGTAGAGAAAGATATGAATTCTCTCTCTCTCTCTCTCTCTCAGTAATGATCTTATGGAGAATCAAGATCCTACCACATCTCCTCCTAGGATTTCTTCTCTTCTTCCTTCTTCTGAATCTATTTGTAGTGTTGAGATAACTAACATGGTTTATCCAAAACCCTTGTTGACTATCCAAGGTTATCCTCGCATTACTATCAAAGGTAAACCTATGGAGTCTTTAGAGTCTTTTAATGATCAATATTTGATAGCTCACATCTATTGTACAAGGAATAAATTTCAACCTAATCTAATGGTTCCTAATTCTTTACCACCTTCTCAACCCATTCTTCCTCCTCTACCCCATCTTTGTAGACGGGAGTATGATTTGATAAACCAATTGTGCAAAACCCCTACCAAGATTTCTTTATGGGATCTTCTTCAAACTTCGCCTACCTACCATGAAGCCTTGTAAAAATCTCTAGCAACTCTTTCCACTCCACATCCTAATCAAGAGAACATTAATTCCTTCTTACAGTGCATGCATGCTACCCCATGTCCTCCTGACATTGTATTTACTCAAAAGGATTTACCTTCTAAAGAAGTTAAGAATCAATATGATGCTCTAATGGTTGTTGTTACTATAAATAAGAGTATCGTTCATAGGACCTTGATTTATAGGGGATATGGGCTTAATATTTGTAGCATGGACATGTTCAAAGCAATTAAAGCCGATCTTTCAACTATTCAACCTGACAATGCTCCTATACGTGGCTTTGAAAATATTGATAAGAACACTTTGGGAATAATTACCTTACCTATCAAAGTAGGTCCAATCACCCTGAATACTCCTTTTCATGTTATACTTGGACTTCTTAATTATAACCTCATTTAGGGTAGACCTTGGTTGCATGAGATGCATGCTATTCCTTCCGCCCTTCACCGTAAATTCAAGTTTATTCACAAAAACATGGTGTATACACTTCATGTAGATGATGAACCAAATCCTTGTTTGAATATTCAAACCCACAATATTCCTATTGTGAATAGTAATCCTTCTTCCTCTAATTCTCTTCCTGGAGATGATTGGGGAACCTTCGATTTTAATCCTACCTTTATTGGAGAGTATAAGGTTTCTAATCTTGATTTTATGAAGAAACAAAGAGAGTTTGAACAATGAGATTTTGCTTCTACTTCTCATTCCCTTTGTAATAGATTTGTTGCTGCTTCTACCCACTATGAACCTATCAAACCTACTAGTGATGATATACTGACTACTGAAGTTCCATTAAGTCCTTCTGATAGGGCTGCTTGTTATGGTCCTGGTTATCATTTACTAGCTAAACAAGGATTCCATGGTCAAGGATGTGGTAAGAATAAATAGGGAATTAAAATACCCTTATAGAATGGGGGGCATGAGCATTCTTATGGACTGGGATTTAATCATCAACAACACATCAATGTTACCAACATCTCAAATAACACTTCAAAACATGATGACCCTATGAAGGAAATTGACCAAGAAGTTCTTTTTCTTAAACTCTTCGTGCTAAGATGATTACTAGACCTAAACACAAAAACAAATGTAGTCCACACTTGAAAACTCTTCCTTTTTATTTTTATCATAGATTTCATGATAATTCTACTAATGAATGTCAAGATTTACATTATAAGATTAGGCAGCTCATTGATAGTAAATTTATTTATATATCATGTGGCAATGTGTTGTATTTCAATCATGTTTTCTCTAAACATTTATCTTCATGTGTGTGAGTTAATACACCTTTATGAAATTAAGACAATTAACTACAATTCTATGAAAAGAAATAAACAAATTAATCTAAAGAATTGCATTTAACATCCATATCATCTCATGGTTCTCTAACTAGGATTTGCAAGTAGATCTCTTAGCCTTAATCTCTGTATGAGTTAATTTTGGCCTTCTAAATCAACCGCACACTTCAACATAGTCATTCTTCATCAAGAACAAACAAAACTGAACATGAGTTATTCAGCCTGCCTGTCTCCATGATTCGACCTGTTGCCTTCTATCTAGATGGAGTTTTGAAATTTGCTCTCAGGACGAGGGCCTCACAACTATGGACCATCTAAGAACGAAGGATTTTAATCATGATAAATGATATGCAAATGCAAAGATTATGCTAGAAATTGAAATATGAATGATAAACTAAACATCAATGCTACATGATTTCAATGCAAGTTAATCTAGAAATTGAAACTATTCTATTTTGCAAATTGAATTTAAGCTATATG
>MU223728.1:117657-128818 GCA_018584345.1 Thuja plicata | reverse complement strand
CAGGTCGAGTAGAGTCAGTGAAAACTCAGAATTGCCTAGTACAATAGGACTTTGATGATTCAGAAGAACGACAAATGCAACAAAATTGGTTAGAGTTGCAAGATGCCAATTTTGGGGTGTTACAATCTCTACTAGTGACCTTCCTAGAATGAGAAATTGATGACCAAATGCTTAATATAGCTCTCAATTCTCTCAACTTGATACAAAAATGAACTCAAATTCTCTCATGAAATGATATGATATCTCAATTTTCTATGAAATTCTCTCACTATTTGCTCAAAATGCTATCAAATTTCCTATAATGAGGATTCTTTGCATTCAAATTTTCTAGGATCCTTTATGCCTGAAAAATGCTTGTATTTATAGTAAAATCCCAAGGGTAGGGGGTAGAGTCAATTGATCATGGGTTAATCCTTGGTTGAGTTTGATCTCTCGAATGGTTTCAAATAAGGGGACCATTTAAATGTTGTCCTCAAAGTGTGGGACATGATCAGTGGATGAGATTTTGAAGATTAAATGAGAGGTTGAGATGCAAAATTGGAGTGATCCATGTGCAAGTGTATTCTCAATTCTCATTGGCTCCTTTATTTGTGTTGAAAATATATTAGGATTTTAATTAATTCAATCAATTAATTAATTTAGCCATGTAAGGAATAGGTTCAATTTGGTTTTTGATTTAAACTATACAATTATTTGATTAAAATCAATTACATAATTTGATTAATACTTTTAGGCTTGTATTTAATTATTTGATTTCATGATTAATTAATCCCTTGATTTAAATTTGATTTAGTCCACTTTGATTGATAAATGTTTATTTAAATTGATTTTGATCCATTTTGAAGCATTTGAAGCATTTTGCTGAGATTTGCATATTTTGATAATACTAAGTCACCTGGTCAATTTTGGGTGTCTACAAATGCCCCTCTTTGAATTGATGGGTGAAGTGCATTGATTCAAATAAAATTGCATGTCCTCATCGCTGATTTAATACCTGATTGATTGATTGATAAAACCTTATCTGATTTGATAATAAGCTGATTTTTTTGATAACTGATTTGAAACTCTGATTGATATGATGCACTGATCTGATTTGATGATAAAAACTTTGATTCACAATTCTGATTTGAGACCCTAATTTACCACTTAATTTGATGATAAAAACCTAATTTGATAAGATATAGAATGCCCCACATATAAAAGTTTACATTTTCAATGCCCTAGATTTTGATTGATATTTTATTGATATTTGATGCAGATTTGATAGATAGGACATTGCCCCTGATTTGAAAAGAAAAATCGATATGAATCCTTTATACTGATATAATGCATATATGATTCCCCCTCAAAAATGAAAACATTTTGATGTCCTGATGCAAAATATGAGGAGATTGATGTGAAAAGTATATCCAAATGATTTCATTTCTGAAAACATAAAGAATAATGATGATAAGATCAGAATATGCCCCAGTGTGTAGAAAATGCAGATTTAGGTCCCATAGGGTAAAAATCTCTCCAAATTTAGGTCAAAATAGCTTAAATAGGTTGAAAAGCCCAAATTTACTATTCATTTTCACTTTTTACTATTGAGATTTTTCTCTAATCCTACTGTGACTCAGAGCAATGGTGGTCCCTATCTAAGAGCATCGATTCAAGAGAGAACACTGGTACCAGAGACCTCCTGACTATAGACATCCAGTGAGTGATTTTAACTTTCTTGGTGCATTTATTTCTCTTTTTGATAGAATTTAATGTCATTTTTTGATGTTTTTTAAGCTTAGATATAGCAAAATGCCACTTAGGATCTTTTGAATGACACTTAGGATAGTGAAATGTCACGTCCATGTAGTTAAATAATGCATAGGAAGTGTTAAACAATACTTAGCAACTAGGTTAAAATGTACAACCCATGTTTGTAATGAAACATATGAAACCCTTTGGAAAATTTAAGTTTTAAATGATGCGTAGGAAAGTTTGAATGTCGCGTAGGAAAGTTTGAATGTCGCACAGGACTTGCAAATGCCGTGTATGTTGTAAATAAATTCCTCTAAAACTTTAAATGATGCGTATGATGTTTTCAATGACGTGTAGCATGAAATGATGCTTCCACTTAATCAAGTGATGCATACAATGATGTTTGATGTGGACCTAATTTTAAATAGAACAAGTTGTCTTCGATTGATTATCTGGATAACTAGATTGATTTCCAAGCTGAAAAGATGTGATTCCATGATGTCACTAGTGTTTAGGATATTAGAATAATCATACTAGTGAATTTTTTATGTGTCAATCCGATTGATTAATAGATATTTCATATTGATCCCTTCTCAAGATCTAGAGGTTAGGAACAATAGGTTGATATGCTCTAAAAGAGAAAAGATAGATTTAATATGTTTGATTGACTTAGAATGATCCACCAATAGAAAGATACTAATATAATTCACTTCATTGGAAAAATGTAGGCGCATTACCTTAAGTTATACATACGGAATGTAGTGTCTTGGGTATTCTATCTAGTTGATGAGCTAACCCTTCCAAAGAGACATGTGATCAAGACATGTGGGCTTAGATTCCTTCTTGATCTCCCTCAGTTTCAACTGAACTGAGGTTTATTGATAGCTATGGCAGATCGTTGGCACTATGACCATAATACCTTCCATCTACCCCTTGGTGAGATGACCATCATGCTAGAGGATGTATATAGATTGTTGAGGATCTCGACTCGTGAAGAGCCAGTTTACTATGATTAGGTATACAATGGTAGCATAAGTAGATAGGTTTTTAGATATGCCAGTATTGGTGATGACAGCATTACATGGGCACTGTTTGCTTCATTTCCTACTTTTCTAGCCTTGTTAGGAGTAGTGATTGGATGACTTCTCTTACCAGATAAGAGAGGTCATGGATTTTCTATTAGATGGGGCCGCATATTAGAGGAATTGATTGTGCATCCATAGAGATTAGACTGGGTATCTTGTGTGCTAGCCCATCTATATCATGACATACACAAGGTTGTGTACAGGCACAACACGACTATATCTGTAGGTGTAATTTTGTTACAGCTATAGACATGTGAGCATATCCTAATTACCAGACCTATATCAGCGCAAGTGCAAGGTCAAGGATATCCCTATGCATTTCTATATGATGGCATGATTGTCTAGCATCATCTAGGCAAGGTTGAGTTCTAGCGTCAGACTATCGATGATATTGATTAGGTCGTATGGAGACCCTACTCGGGATACAAGGGATGGAGAGAGGATGATGATGAGATTCCATATATCTTTTTCCCTTGGTGGATTATTGGTCGATCACCACTATGTATAGAGAGATTCTTCTTTGGGAGAGTTCTCTGATAGTATGGTCATGTTCAGGATATGCCACAGGGTATGTCATTATATGCGAGAGTACAAGCAGAGAAATCCATGTGGGGAGCCCTGGTAGATTATGATTTTGCATGTGCAGATATTGAGTGGATAGGCCCATGTCAAATGGGATATGATGGAGCATGTGGTCGATGTAGGGATGTTAGCTGAGTATCAAGAGTGGTTTTCTCAACATAGATTTACTTGATTCACAAATCTAGCATAGTCAATTCCTGATGTTGATGAGCTATTTGTTGATGATGGAGATGATGGGGATGATGGTGTTGGTAGTGGTAGTGGTAGGAGACCATAGAGGGAGAAAGTATAGAGAGTACCTAGGGCTCCTCAGGTACAGAGAGTTGCAGGACCTCAGATGTGGGGTGGACATGTGAGGGCTCAAGGTGGTGGGTTTAGACATCCTATACAGAGGTGGGCATAGGTACCCATGTAGAGATAGGCTCATGCTATTCCAACTACAACTTGGGCTAGACACAGATAGAGACAGGTACAAGTAGCTAGACAGGTTCTATTATAGGGTCAGGATCCATAGAGATAGGTATCTTCTCAGATAGATCCACAGGTGAGTGAAGCAAACATTCAGGGTGCACCTTTGATACAGGTGATACCACATGTACCATTAACACCTTAGGCACCACAAGCACCTCAAGCACCTCCAGTTCTTCCTATCATTGATGGATTAGTACATGATGTGAGAGGATTATAGATAGGGATGATTGTAGTTATTGAATGCTTAGATCATGTGACTATGATGTTACAACAGCTCTTGGCTATGATGTCTAAGTTACCTACGAGTGCTAGCATGAGTTCGGAACCACCTACCACTCAGGATATAGCAGGTGACAGGGATCCTGATGGTTCAGAGGATGGATCAAGTGTTGCTAGAGATGGATCAGGTGCCCTGACAAGGTGTTGAGATAGATATGAGCTTGATATCTAAATATTGCATTGATGTATCATATGGAGTTTTGATCAGGACTATTGTATGGATCATCTTGTTGATGTATCTTTGATATACAGATTTTATATAGACATTTGATGATAGACATTTATCTATGATGCTCTTTAATTAATTTCCCTTTGATTTTGATTTGTTGATGTGAGATTTCTTTATATGCATATCTACATGATGTCTATGATGCACTTATTTTTATTTATGCTATGGATGCAATGTCTTAGATTATGACATAGATATATGGATGCAATACTTAGTTTATACAACTTATTTTATGATAATGTATGCAACTTAGTTTATAAAATGCAATTCTAAAAGATGAAGGATAAATGAATAATGATTAATGTATCTTTTCTTTTGGTTTTTGCAAGATATGTATAAATAATGATTAATGATTGATTCTATGAATGTATGCAAAAGATAATCTCACATAATTGATTTGAAACCATTTAATTTTATGTAACCCTGAAAATGATGAACCCCTTGCACTTATAAAAATTACTCTAAATATTGCAATTAATCTAACATGAATATGCAATGCAATGCAACTAAAGGTCACTAGCCTTTTGCGAAAGAAATGCAAAAGAGATATATTTTCATCATTGAGCATTGTAGAACTAGGAGTCGATACAATCTGTACTTGTGCCACTATGACCATAAGAATATGAATATGAATTTCAACCCATTGGGTAACCTATTTTAAGAACCTAGTACAACTCTCACTAGTTGAATGACCAACTATGGGAGTATGAATACCGGTTTCAATAGATTTAATGTTGTAAGTGGATTTTGGTATTAATATATTGAAGATCTAAATAGCTAAGGTATCCTTTTGCGTAAACAAACAAAGGTTAATCCTCCTTCCTATATGAATGTCCTCAATGGTTCTTTGATGACTATGTCCTTAGACGAATTCACACAAGTAAAAGGATCTTCCTCAAAACAATCACACAAAAGCCAAGAAAACATCATGTCTCCATCATCTCCAATCTAATCAAAAAATCATCGATTAGCTAAAAAGATAGACTCAAAAAGGGCAATGAAAAACTCATCAAAAATTTCAATTTTATCACAATGTATCAAGATTTTCAAAAATAATTCCAAACATTTTGATCATTTAGGGTGTTGTCAATTTTTAATCCTAATAAAATAAGTCAAAGAAACTCAAGGATCATGTTGTAGGATCAAACTGTTTAGGGTTGAACAATGGTATCCATCAAAGGTTCCAAAATATCTCTCCTCTAAATTCTAAAATTCTACTTCTGTTATGTGACCAAGATGTTTCACTTTTGAATTTGTTTGGTACTAAAATCCATGATGTTTTGCCCCAAGTGATAAATGTGATCAATGTGAAACTTAGGACAAATGAAACCTAGAATGAAACAATGCAGCTAAAAGGCTTTATTATGACTATGCACAAATGACAGATGCAATAAGGATATACAAGATGAGATGGCGAAATGTAATATGTACAAATGTGACAAGGAAAGACCTAAGGAACAAAAGGTGCCTGTTTCCATGTTTTCACCATTTGGGATTTTTTTTCTTTTTCTTCTTTTTTTTCTTTTTTTGCTACCAAGGTGCTTATTGCTAGGTTTTCACCAAGGCACTTTTCTCTTTTTCAAATTTTTTGATTTTGATTTTTTTCTTTTTTTAATGTTTTTTTTTTATCATCAAGGTGCCTATTTGCTAGGTTTTCAAGAAGACAACATTTTTTTTTGCAATGTCTTTGACTTTCTTCATGCTCAATTTTCTCCTTTTTCTGATTTTTTTGCTTTTCCATTATTTTTGGATTTTGATCTTTCTTAATTTTTTTTGTATTTTGATCTTTTCTCATTTTTTTTAATTGATTTTTAATTTTATCATGTACAAAGAAAAGGATAACTCATCTGATACTCTTTCATATGATTCTCTTTCATCTAAATAGGTATGAAACATCTTTAAATGGATGCTAGTAATGGGTTCTTGCAACTCATCCCCTTCACATTTAGCTAGTTTGTATGTTCCTGTTCCAAAAGAAGAAACAATTACAAAAGGACCAAGCCAATTTGCTTCCCATTTTCCTTTCTTTTCCCTATCTACTTGATTTTTAGGTTTTTCTCGTAGCACTAAGTCTCCCACTTGAAAGGCTCTTGGTTTGATGTCCTTGTTGTAGTTTCTTGAAATTCTATTCTAATACTCTTTCAAATGATCATATGCTTGTATTTGATGTTCCTCTAGAAATTCTAATTGTTGAAGTAGAGAAACCCTATAATCCTCATCAGTGATTAATCCATGTAGTGACACTCTTAGGGATGGTATTTCAACTTCTAAGGGTAGAACAACTTGTTAGCACTTTTTCTTGCAACACTTACCTAATGATGACAGTCTGAATCACTCATCGACCAATCAGAGGCTTAGATTTTGATTATTGTACAAAAAAGGGTAGCTGAGATGTATGACAGTTGGCCAAACCCAGGAAGACATGTCAGCTCATTTGAATTTTGTAAGGTTTTTCTGAGGATTCAGTTTTATGAATTTGATTTTCTATCACGCTAAGAGAACTACAGCTAGGTTTTCAATCATGTTCGTAGTATGTTGAATTAAAGACAAAATTGATGTTCTCAAAATCATGAGCAGTGTACTTCAAATGGTTACTATAAGGAGTTGATTATGTATTCATTTGCATTCACCTTGATTTCAAAATTCCAAAATGAGAAGTGCTAAGTATATTATATAGAGAGAAAATTCAGAGAATTGCAGGGTTTTCTGTTGCTTAAAGCTCATTATTTTTAGGGAATTGTGCCCAGAGCAGTAAGTGAATCTCAGAGATAGATTTTTTTCAATATCGGTAAAGAAAAGGAGATTCAAGCACTGTAAACATGAGTAGACTGGTCAGTGTAGCCTCGACCAGTGGTGGAAGTGAGAAGGTGGAAGATGAGGCCAAGGGAAAAGTAAATTACTCTGATGAATTCCTTAGACTGCTTCCTGGTTCAACTCAAATTAAAAGAGAAATACAAATGTGCTCATTAATGATTATCAAGATATACAAGATGCTGACACTCTAGGAAAAATAGGTTTTTCACTCTTTAATTATTTTTTTAAGAATTCTGATAAGGCTATTCTAGTGTCAAACCCTTGGTCCTATGGTTTAGCCAAATTAATTGTACCTGATGTCTATGTAGACGTAGACTTGTTCCTAGACTTGGCCAGTCATTATGATGTTTTGTCCAAAAAAATCAAAATGAATGATGGCACTGCCCTACTGATACTAAACATAAATTCATTTATGCAAGCCTTTGGCTTATATAGCACCATGTCTACCAGAATTGACATGACAAAGCAACAGCAGAGATATATTTTGAAGCCTGGTATTGCTAGAGGCCAGTTGCTAAAACATATGCTAAAATAAGTGAGGAAGTATTTAGATCCTATGTCTGGGACCAGCCCATATTATTACAACGATTTACACTTCTACATCAAGTATGTTGCCTATGCCCTATGTAGAGTGCTAGGGATAGATGGTGATGCAAAGAAGATCAGTGCAGGAATTTTGATGATGGTGTTGGACCTACAAGAGGTCCACTCCAATACTAGTTATGATTACATTCAACATATCATTGATGAAATGCATGAGGGTTTCATTGCAACTCAGAAGAAGATGAAAGACCCCAAGTTAAAGGAGCCCAAGTTCTTGCACTACTCCATTCTTATGCATCTCCTGTTGCATTTCAATTTTGCAATCATGGATGTGGATAATTTAGCCCCTCTGAGGTTTTACCAGGAAGGACCAAATCCTATCCAATTTTTGCTGGGTTTGGATTTACACGTCCAAGGATTGTGATTATTGTGCTTTTCAGAATTGGATTGTGTATCCAATAGTACAAAGTCTGGGAATCAGTAGAACAAGAATCCCATTGAAGATTTTGTGACTGCTTAGGCCATGTGACTACATAGATAGGTGGGAAGGAAAGCATAATTGGGGTGATTTCTTCTTGGAAGAAAATTATACAATCATCAGGGTATATGGGTTTATTCACCCACCTCATCTCTTACCATATTATGTGCCAGCAAGAGTGGCTGTAATGGAGTTTATATGGCAGCTATTATTGATAGACAATGAGCATTTTGTGCCAGACAAGAAGGGGACTTTCACCCCTAGGCAATTCAAAAATTTTAACTTTACAATTGGAAAAGGTGCTATTGATGCAGTAGGTCAATGATTGGAAGGATGCAGAATGGGGTAAGCCGCTTATAGATATATTTACCCAGAAGGTTTTATGGTAGGGGTGAGAAAATTGTATCCTCCTACAATCCCCAATACTAATGTCCACTGTGAATGCATATAGGAAGATGCAACAAGAAACATCTTGGATGAAGATGATATTCAGACAAGGAGATTAAGGATTCAAGAACTCTTAAATCTTGAGAGACAAATAAAGAGAAATGGGATGGATTTTGGGGGTTTTTACCCTGATCTCCCATATTTTGACAAGATTAAAGCCATGATAGACAAATATTATGTGCTCACAGAATAGCTTGATACTGTTCTTGACAAAAAGGGTACCCAAGGACCTGATCATTCAGAATCCAATTATGGCAGTAGTAGTGACAGTGATTATGCATGTACTACTAGGTATGCTCCACCATAGAAAGATATTGTTGAAGTGCCACAGCTACAAGGAACAGAGGGCCACATTGTGGATTTGACAATAGTGACACAACTTGATGATGTGGAGCCTACTGCTAAGAGGCAAAAGTTAGAAATATGTCAACCTTCAATTGAAGGGAAAAATAAGAAAAGGGATAAGGCAAAATCCCTAGTAACTGGCAATAGGTTATATGATCATCACTTGAGGAAAGCAATTAGGGAGGGCAAGAAGAAACAGTCTGATTTAGAGGATGAGGTTGAATTTCCTCTCAAGGTCTGTGTTGATGAAAGACTAATTCATCAACAAGAATTTTTGAATGATGACAACTTTGTAAAAACTGAGGAGTTTAAAGAATTCCTAAGATGGTATAAGAAAGAGAAAATAAGAGCTCAACTGATAGTTGATGGCAAGGAGACTATAATAGATGAGGCATTGGTGGCTCTAAAAACTTATGATCCTAAAAGGGAGGACATCTCACTAGAGGAGGCCAGGAAATCGGTGCTAGGTAGTGGAATATTATTGGCTGAGTGTTGGGATTTAGCATCTACCTTCATAATTGACCAAATTAGAAAATAGATAGATCTCAAAATGGCTAGTGAAGTTTAGATGGGAGATGTGATAAAAGGATTTGGGTATAGCCCAAAGTCTCAGGCGTTTGCAATGTAGAGCCTGTGCCCAAAAGATCAAAAGCCCCAAGTGGTGAATATCCAAGAAAATATGGTGGGTAGTCAGATGTTGTGGACAATGAAAAATATAGGGGATTTGGAAATATCCCAAATCATGACACACTGGGCTCACTTGAATGAGGAAAAAACTAAACTATTGTCTGATAAGTGTAGCACATTGTTAGAAGAAACCAGTGCATTGGAAAAAGATAGAGAATTATGTCGAATACAAGTACACCAGCAAGATCAGGTAATAAAGAGATTATTTAAAGAATTGGAAGAGACGCCTGAGGTGATGTATTTACCTATGCAACCATAGCCCCTGCAAATTGAAGACAAGGGAAATTCTGAAGAGGTGGTTGCGGAAAAGGTTGAGGAAGAGAAAGAAAATGCAATTGCTTTAAGAACATTAAGAGGAGTGTTATAACATAGACTTGAAATTCTAAAAGATAAGATTGATGTTGTACTCAATGCTTATAACAAGTTGTCAGCTGTGCATACAGAGGTGATGGGGCATCTGGCTATCCTAAACCCCTATTTTACTAAGTGGTCTACAAGGGTGCAGTTATTTGAGAAGCTACCATCTTTGCAAGCCCTGAGATTAGATTTGCTATAAATAGTGACAGAATTTGAAGATCAGGTCAAAAGAGTTCAATAAGATATTGGATGAAGATTTCAAGGCAGAAATTAACATCAACAAGTTTCTAGTAGATGTCAAGAATATCACTGATGCAATTTGGGATAGACAAAAAGTATAGATACAGAGTACTCAAGACTTCTAGTGGCCATCAGATGATGAAGTGAAAGCATGGGAGCTGATGACCATGCCCAAGAGAAAGAATCCAATAGTTGAAGAAGAAATCTTGGATGATGAGTAAGGGTGACTACTTGGTGCCTCACTATTGAAAATGAAGAGGATAGTTATTGTAAAAGGAGAATGTAGGTGAATATAAAATCACGGTCATCCAGAATCGACATAACTACTGCCATCTACTATGTATACTATAAGATTGAATTCGCTAGATCAGGAGAAGAACAAAGAATATTTGTTTCCATCTTTGTGACTTGGTCATTTCCACCGCTTCTTCTCTCTCTTTGTTTTTGTCTCTTCTGTAGTTTTAGGGTTAGGTTTTCTGAGACCATCCAAAGCTTGTAGCATCCTTGTGAAAAGGATTCCAAGATGGTTGAAGACCTATATATAGAAGAGAGTTATATTTTCAAATATGATGAAAATATATTGTAAAAATTAGTCTTTCTAAATTTGTGTCTGTGTTCTTTCAAACTTCAAATCTTTTTCATGTATGAAAGAAGGATTACATCAATAAAATACGGTGCAATTTTACTCTTCTCTATTGTTGTCTCTTTATTTCTTGTGTATGATTTTTTTATGCATAAGATTTTAAGGCACTCTAAAGCATTTTGGTTACAAGGTGACTATCTAATTACTTGCAAGTTTCTTTCATGCAAAGAACTAAGTTTTGTGAGTGGTTTTAGGAAGCATATCAGTATTTAAAGATTTGATATAGT
>MU223728.1:102893-117219 GCA_018584345.1 Thuja plicata | reverse complement strand
TAATCTTTAAAAGGTAAAACCTGCCTGAGTTTGTGGAGCTCAAAAATGAAGAAGGATATTATCCAATCCTTAGAAATTAGCCTTTCTCTTGCCTAAAAGAGGTTGCATCCAAGTATACAAGGTATACAGTCATCATTAGGTAAGTGTTGCAAGAAAAAGTGCTAACAAATTGGCAACTCCACTGGGGAAGTATGATGCAAAATTTTGTTGAAGAAATCAAAATCCCTGGTGTTATTTCTAAGAGATTTTAAAAGTTTTGATAAGAATCTGTAGAATATCTCTTGCCCAAGTAATTTGAATCTCTAGCACTTAAAAGTTTAACTTTTTTACAAAGTATATTTGTGGTTATTGTTAAGGCACCCTCTTGATAAGTATTCATCCCAAGTAATTGGGTGGCGATTCTAAAAGGAACATCTCCGAGATTAGTGCAAAAGAAATAAAATGTCTTACATAATGAATACTAGGTCAAGGGTGAGAAATGATCCTGAAAGGGTATTAGATGAGGGAATCCCATCATCCTCAAGGATAGGAGTCTCTTGGAGGAAAAACAGAAATCAGGTTAATATGGATGAAACCCCTTTAAAAGGTGAAGAGGTTAATATCAGGGGTGATATGAATACTAATCAACATTCTCATGATGGAAATACTTCAGATTATGAGGAATCTACTGAAAGACTATTGGAAACAAACATAGTCACTTCTGCTTCAAATGAGAGAGAGGAGATTACTACACCTAGTTCAGGTTCAGAAGATGCCCCTTCTGTTATGCTAGCAAATGAAGAAAAGTTTATTTTGAAGCAGCTTGCCCTAGTTCAACAAATGAAAAAGGAAAGAGAAATGAGAAAGAAAAGAAATTATCATAAGGATCTTGATAACAATAGAAAAATATTTCCAAAACACCAAACTATGAAAGAAATAGAGAGGTCTTAGAAGGACCAAGAAATACCATTCACTCATAAAGCTTCTATTTTACAAATAAATAAGGGTAAACAAAAGATGGGTGAACATAGAGATCAAGAACCTAAATTTCAAAAGCCTATGGTTGAACAAATGTCTAAATTAGAAATTGATTTAGAAAAATTAAGAATTGAAAAAGAAACCATGGAAAAAATGTTGGAAAAAGCACAAATCAAAGCTGCCACAATTGAACTAAAGAAAAAGATATATTTTTTGCAATCTTCAAAATATTCTCATATTGGACCAGAAAATACTACAGCTTTTAAAGGAAAAGCTACTACCTCCAAGGAAGATGATGGTTTTCAAAGGAAACCACTGCATAATGAGAGGTACAAACAATTTGATTTTGTTGGTATCCTTGGATACCCTAATGCTTTACCTAAAGATGTGGGTGATATAGGAGAAAAGCTCCCAAATTTTGCTAGTAATAATGTGATTTCTTGTGAGACACATTTAAGGAAATTCATTGACTTTGTTGATGACTTGAACATTACCCATAAGGATGTATTAATGAAGTTATTTGTTCAATCTCTAGTTGAGGATGCAAGAGAATGGTTTAGAAGCCTTGCTAATGGCTCTATTGTTTCTATGGATGAGTTGATTGAATTGTTTAAAGATCAGTATGGAGACAAAAAAAATAAAGGCTTTTTATTGAATGAGTTTGATAAGATCAAGAAAAATTACAATGAAGAGGTTACTGAGTTTAACACAAGGTTTCAAAGAGCTATGCATAATCTATTCAAGAAGATAAAGCTAGATGAAGAGGTATGTTTAGCAACTTATTTAAAAGCCTTTGATCCAAGATGGGATATGCTCTAAGAGATAAAAATCCCACAACTCTTACTGATGCTTATAAAATAGCAGTCAATATTGAAATGAATAGAAGAGTGTGTTGGTTGTATTCCAGGTTTTGGCTTCTTTCCCTCAGCTTTGTGGTCTTCCCTCTCTGATTCTGTGTTTAATTTAGAACTCCCTCAATCTTCATTCCTTTTCCCTATCAAAGCTTTTAGGTTTTCAAGTCTAAACCTGTGAGAATATCCCAAAAATCTTGAAACCCTAGCTCTTATTCAGTGTTCAAATTTGAAAAGAAACCCTAAGGTTTTGTTTGCTTATGTTTCTCAGCTACCTTATTTTCTTCACTTAAGTCATGAGTTGCATTCTAATCGCTTAGTCGCATAATTTAAGCGGCATATTCCCTTTTTCTCCTAGACTTAGTGATTAGACTTTGTCACGTAGTCTCGTGCAACATTAGAATATTCTTTTATCATTCCCAGACTTCACAATTTACTTTTTATCGCATGGTCGCGGGATCATTAAATAGGCCAGCAATATGTGAAGGGGCCCACAGACAGGTCCGGAGGTGGCAAGAAATTTTCAGCAGTCAAGGGTTTATTGCAAGACATTGTGATCTCTCTGTGTTGCACAATCGCTAAATGGGTTTGAGGTTAAGTATGACATGAAATATTTAGTCGCACAGTATCCAGAAAAGATGCCAGTGAAGTTAAAACTCCCAAGACCTTGCGACTAACCTTTTATGATTTTGGATAAAAGATAGTCAGGTTGTCGCCAGATAACTCAGCTTTCAAAACACGATAAGACATGTGTCAAGAGGTAAGTGGACTTCAAAGAATGATCACTTGATCACTTAAAGGTAAAATTTTACTCAATGACTACAAGACTCACTAAGGGCTTCTGTTTGTCTCAAAGTCTCAAAAGATTTTAAGGGTATGAGTAATTACTTGGCAATTAAGCGACAAACATCAGATGAAGTCATTGAAAGATCCTACAGTAGTCAACAAGTCTGAGAATAAAAGAGCCTAAGGAGTAAAGTCCTCGTGACTCAGTGGCTAAAGGTATGTCGTGAGGTTGTCACATAAAGTAAAGGTAAAGATACCTTGTCACGTTGTCTCAAGAAGTTTTGGCACTTAGCATTTGCATTTCGCGATCGGGAAACTAAGGGCAGTTGCGCAGTCTAGCAAAGGAAAGATGACATTTGGCGACTAAGAGATAACCACAAAAGTTAACAGTAGCAGTTAGTCACATAGTCTGAGAAAAGAATGTGGGTTAGTGATAACCATTAGCGACTTTGATTTCCTCATTGTCACATGATCGCCAAATGATGACTGTGGTTAGCAAAAGTAAGGAAAGTTGTGTAGTCACTATGTGTCCAGAGAAATCATGGGTTAAGGATTGGGGTCGCTTGATACCAAATTTTATGAAAAGGTGGCAGTATCAAATATCTCAGTATGAATCATTCATCGACCAATCAGAGGCTTAGATTTTGATTACTATGCAGAAAAGGGTAGCTGAGTTGTATGACAGTTGGCCAATCCCAGGATGACATGTCAACTCACTTGAATTTTATAAGATTTTCTCAAGGATTCAGTTTTATGAATTTGATTTTTCTGTCACACTCAGGAAACTACGGTTAGGTTTTCAACCATGTTTGTAGTATGTTGAATTAAAGATAGAATTGATATTCTGAAAATCATGAGCTATGTACTTCAAATAGTTGCTATAAGGAGTTGATGGTCTATTCATTTGCATTCACTTTGCTTTTAGAATTTCAAAACATGAAGAGGTAAGTTGTCTGACAGAGTGAAAATTTAGAGAATTGTAGGGTTTTCTGTTGTTTAAAGCTCATTGTTTCCAAAGAATTGTGCACAGGGCAGTCTGTGAATCACAGTGATAGATTTGTTTCAATATAAGTAAAGAAAAGGAGATTCAAGCACTATAAACATGAGCAGAGTAATCAGTGTAGCCTTGACCAGTGGTGGAAGTGAGAAGGTCGAAGACGAGGCCAAGGAAAAAGTAAATTATTCAGATGAATTCCTTAGACTGCTTCTTGGTTTGACTCAGAACAAAAAAGCAAATGAAAATGTGCTCGTTGATGATTATCGAGATGTCTGAGATGTTGTCACTCTAGGAACAATAGGTTTTTCTCTTTTCAATTTTTTTTTTAAGAATTCTGATAAGGTTATTCCAGTGTCAAACCCTTGGACCTGTGGTTTAGCTATATTAATTGTTCCTCATGTCTACGTAGATGTAGACTTGTTCCTAGACTTGGCTAGTCATTATGACGTTTTGTCAAAGATAATCAAAAGGAATGATGGCACTGCCCTATTGATATTGAACAAAAATTCATTTATGCAAGCTTTCGGCTTATACAAAACCATGTCTACTAGAATTGACATGACAAAGTAGCAACAGAGATATACTTTGAAGCCTGGTATTGCTAGAGGCCAGTTGCTGAAACATATGCTCAAAGAAGTGAGAAAGTATTTAGATCCTATGTCTGGGACCAGCCCATATTATTACAAGGATTTACATTTCTACATCAAGTATGTTGCCTATGCCCTATGTAGAGTGCTAGGGATAGATGGTGATGCAGGGAAAATTAGTGCAGGCATTCTGATGATGGTGTTGGACCTACAAGAGGTCCACTCCAATACTAGTTATGTTTATATTCTGCATATCATTGATGAAATGCATGAGGGTTTCATTGCAACTTAGAAGAAGATGAAAGACCCAAAGGAGAAGGAGCCCAAGTTCTTACATTACTCCATTCTCATGCATCTCCTATTGCATTTCAACTTTGTAATCATGGATGTTGATAATTTGGCCGCTCAGAGGTTCTACCAAGCAGGACCAAATCTTATCCAATTTTGGGTGAGGGTTTAGAATTACACATCTAGGGATTGTGATTATTATGCTTTTCAAAATTGGATTGTGTATCCAATAGTACAAAGTTTGGGGATCAGCAGAACAAGAATCCCACTAAATATTATGCAACTGCTTAGGCCATGTGACTACACAGATAGGTGGGATGGAAAGCATAAATGGGGTGATTTCTTCTTAGAATAAAATTATACAATCATCAGGGTATATGGGTGTATTCACCCACCTCATCTCTTACCATATTATGCACCAACAAGAGTGGCTGCAATGGAGTTTATATGGAAGCTATTGTTGACAAATATTGAGCATTTTGTGCCACATAAGAAGGGGACTTTGACCCCTAGGCAATTCAAAATTTTTAACTTCACAATTGGCAAAGGTGCTATTGATGCAGTGGGTCAATGGTTGGAAGGATGCAGAATGGGGGTAGCCCCTTATAGATATATTGACCCAGAAGCTTTTATGGTAGGGGTAAGAAGATTGTATATTCCTACAATCCCTAATACTCATGTTCACTGTGAATGCATAGAGGAAGATGCTACAAGGAATATCTTGGATGAAGATGATATTCAGACAAGAAGACTGAGGATTCAAGAGTTGTTAATTCTTGAGAGATAAATAAAGAGAAATGGGATGGATTTTGGGGGTTTTTACCCTTATCTCCCATATTTTGATAGGATTAAAGCCCTGATAGACAACTATTATGTGCTCATAGAACAACTTGATACTGTTCTTGACAAAAAAGGTGCCCAAGGACTTGATCGTTCAGAGTCCAAATATAGCAGTAGTAGTGACAGTGATTATGCACATCCTACTAGGTATGCTTCACCATAGAAAGATATTGCTGAAGTGCCATAGTTGCAAGGAACAGAGGGCCACATTGTGGATTTGACAATAGTGACACAACCAGATGATGTAGAAGAACCTACTGCAAAGAGGCAAAAATTAGAATTAGGCCAACCTTTAATTGAAGGGCAAAATAAGAAAAAGGATAAGGCTAAGGCCTTAGTACATGGTAATAGGTTATATGATCATAACCTAAGGAAAGCAATTAGGGAGGAAAAGAAAGAACAGCCTGATTTAGATGATGAGGTTGAGTTGCCTCTTAAGGCCTATGTTGATGAAAGACTACTTCATCAACAAGAATTTTTCAATGATGATAACTTTATAAAAACTGAGTTCAAAGACTTCCTAAGATGGTATAGGAAAGAGCAAATAAGAGCTCAACTAATAGTTGATTGCAAGGAGACCATAACTAATGAAGCATTTGTGGCTCTGCAAACTTGTGATCCTAAAAATGAGGACATCTCACTAGAGGATGCTAGGAAATTGGTGCTAGGAAGTGGAATACTATTGGCTGAGGGCTGGGATTTAGCATCTGCCTTCATAATTGATGAAATAAGAAAATAGCCAGACCTCAAGATGGCTAGTGAAGTTCAGATGGGTGATGTAATAAAAGGATTTAGGTATATCCCAAAATCTCAAGCCTTTGCAATGTGGAGCTTGTGCCCAAAAGATCAAAAGCCCCAAGTGGTGAATATTCAAGAGAATATGGTGGGCAGTGAAATGGTGTGGACAATGCAAAATATAGGGGATTTGGAGCTATCCCAAATCATGACACACTAGGCTCACTTGAACAAAGACAAAACTAAACAATTGTCTGATAAGTGTAGCACATTGGTAGAAGAGACCAGTGCATTGGCAAAAGATAGAGAATTATGCCGAATACAGGTACACCAACAAGATCAGGTGATAAAGAGATTGATGAAAGAATTGGAAGAGAAACCTGAGTTGATGTATGTACCTATGCAACTACAGTCCCTGCAAATTAAAGACAAAGAAAAGTCTACAGAGGTGGTTGAGGAAAAGGCTGACGAAGAGAAAGGAAATGCAATTGCTTTAGGAGCATTAAAGGGTGTGTTACAACATAGAATTGAAATCCTAAAAGATAAAACTGATGTTGTACTCAATGCCTACAACAAGTTGCTAGCTTTGCATAGTGAGGTGATGGGGTATTTGGCTATCCTAAACCCCTATTTTACTAAGTGGTCTACTAGGGTGCAATTATTTGAGAAGCTAGCATCTTTGCAAGCCATGAGATTAGATTTTCCAGAAATAGTGATAGAATTTGAAGATGAGAACAAAAGAGTTAATATTTCTCTCTCATTGTTTAAAGGCAAATTGAACCAAATTGAGGTAAAATTAAGACTCTTTTCTGATGGTTTTAATAGATTTATTCCTTCTTTAAGGGGAGATGATGATCAAGTAAAGGCCTTAGATGCCTGGAGGGGTGAATTTGACAGCAAAATGCCTAGTGATGAGGCATTTATTTGAGGAACAGATGTGGATGTAGAAGGGTTCAATAAGATATTGGATGAAGCTTTCAAGGCAGAAACTAACATAAACAAGTGTCTAGTAGATGTCAAGAATATCACTGATGCAAGATGGGACAGGAAAAAGCTCCAAATATAGAGTACTCAGGAATTCAATTGGCCTTCAAATGATGAAGTGAAAGCATGGGAGTTAATGACTACACCCAAGAGAAAGAAGCCAGTAGTTGAAGAAGAAATCTTGGACGATGAGTAAGGGTGACTACTTGGCACCTCACTATTGAAGATAAAGATGAGAGTTATTGCAAAAGGAGAATGTAGGTGAATCTAAAAGCACGGTCATCCAAACTTGACATAACTACTGCCATCTACTATGTCTACTATTAGATTGAAGTTGCTAGATCGGGAGAAGAACAAAGAATATATGTTTCCATATTTTTGACTTGGTCATTCCACCGCTTCTTCTCTCTCTCTTTTTTTTTGTCTCTTCTGTAGTTTTAGGGTTAGGTTTTCTTAGACCATCTAAAGCTTGTAGCATCCTTTTCAAAATGACTCCAAGATGGTTGAAGACCTATATATAGAAGAGAGTAGTATTTTCTTAAAGAGAGGATGAAATATATTGTAAAAAATTAGTCTTTCTAAATCTGTGTCTGTGTTTTGTCAAGCTTCAAAGCTTTTGCATGTATGAAAGAAGGATTACATCAATAAAATATGGTGCAATTTTACTCTTCTCTATTGTTGTCTCTTTATTTCTTGTGTATGATTTTTTATGTTTAATATTTTAAGGCACTCTAAAGCATTTTGGTTACAAGGTGACTATCTAATTACTTGAAAGTTTCTTTCATACAAAGAACTAAGCTTTGTGAGTGGTTTTAGGAAGCATATCAGTATTTAAAGATTTGATACAGTATTTTAGAAGTAATCAGATAATTTGTAAGGCAACTTATCCTAATTACATGTAGGTTATAAGGAAGCTTATAGTGTTTTGTTTCTGTGAGACTTCAAGCTTTTGACTCTGCAACCCAAAGGATAGGCACCAATCTAGGTCTGGATCTGATAATCTATCATCATCTATGTTTTCAAAACATTCAAAATTATTTCAAACATACCTGTTACTAAGTTATATGAGCTGAACTCATCAAGGACATATGTCAGCAGGATAGTGTCCACTTGGTTGATTCTTTAGAGAGTGAATAATTAGGTTATCCCTCCTAAAATCAAAAGGAAGAAGGATGCAAATCCTTGTCTCATTGGTTTATGTTCTCAAAACCATAGCCTGGCTTATAGTACTCTATTTCAAACTAGTCATTGCAATCTCTAAAGTGTTCTACAATTTGTTACAATGAGGTTTTTGGTTGATAACCATTGAATGAAACAATCTACCAAATACATAGACTGAGATATCGGTAATCTTTAAAAGGTAAAACCTACCTGAGTCTGTGGAGCTCAAAAATGAAGAAGGATATTATCCAATCCTTAGAAATTAGCCTTTCTCTTGCCTAAAAGAGGTTGCATCTGAGTATATAAGGTATACTATCATCATTAGGTAAGTGTTTCAATAAAAAGTGCTAACAAATTGGCCACTCTACTAGGGACTTTAGAGATTTTAAAAGTTTTGTTAAGAATCTGCAGAATATATCTTGCCCAAGTAATCAGAATCTCTCGCACTTAAAATTTTAAATTGTTTACAAAGTATATTTGTGGTTATTGTTAAGCTACCCTCTTAATAAGTATTCATCGCAAGTTTTTGGGTGGCGACTCTAAAAGGAACATTTCTAAGATTAGTGCAAAAGAAATAAATGTCTTACAGAATGAATACTAGGTCAAGGGTGAGAACTGATCCAGAAAGGGTATTACGTGAAGGAATCCCATCATCCTCAAGGATTGGAGTCTCTTGGAGGAAAAAGAGAAATCAAGTTGATATGGATGAAACCCCTTTAAAAGGTGAAGAGGTTAATATCAAGGGTGATATGAATACTATTCAGCATTCTCATGATGGAAATACTTCAGATTATGAGGAGGCTGCTAAAAGAGTATTAGACACACTCATAGTCACTTCTACTTCAAATGAGAGAGAAGAGATTACTACACCTAGTTTAGATTCAGGAGATGCCCCTTCTGATATACTAGCCAATGAAGAGAAGTTTATTTTGAAGTAGCTTGCAATATTTCCAAAACACCAAACTATGAAAGAAACAGAGAGGTCTCAGAAGGACCAAGAAATATCATTCACTCATAAAGCTTCTATTTTACAAATAAATAAGGGTAAACAAAAGATGGGTGAACATAGAGATCAAGAACCTAAATTTTAGAAGCCTGTGGTTGAGAAAATGTTCAAGTTAGAAATTGATTTAGAAAAATTGAGAATTGAAAAAGAAACCATGGAAAAAATGTTGGAAAAGGCACAAATAGAAGCTTCCATAATTGAAATGAAGAAAAAAATAGATTTTTTACAATCTTCAAAATATTCTCATACTGGACCAGAAAATAATACAACTTTTAGAGGAAAAGCTACTACTTCCAAAGAGGATGATGGTTTTCAAATGAAACCACTGCATAATGAGAGGTACAAACAATTTCATTTTTTTGGTATCCCTGGATACCCTAATGCTTTTCCTAAAGATGTGGGTGATATAGGAGAAAAGCTCCCAAAGTTTGCTAGTAATAATGTGATTTCTTGTGAGGCACATTTAAGGAAATTAATTGACTTTGTTGATGACTTGAATATCACCCATGAAGATGTATTAATGAATTTATTTATTCAGTCCGTTTTTGAGGATGCAAGAGAATGGTTTAGAAGCCTTGCTAATGGCTCTGTTGTTTCTATGGATGAGTTGATTGAATTGTTTAAAGATCAGTATGGAGACAAAACAAATAAAGGATTTTTATTGAATGAGTCCAATAATATCAAGAAAAATTACAATGAAGAGGTTACTAAGTTTAACACAAAGTTTCAAAGAGCTATGCACAAACTATTCCAGAAAATAAAGCTAGATGAAAAGGTATGTCTAGAAACTTATTTAAATGCCTTTGATTCAAAGATGGGATATGCTCTGAGAGATAAAAACCCCAGAACTCTTACTGATGCTTATAAAATAGCAGTCAATATTGAAATGAACAGAAGAGTGTCTGTTAAATTAAATAGAAGGGATGATGCACGGTTTAACGAGAGCAATCTGTAAGAGCCGAAATATAAAGAATACAGGGCTCCTAAGAATAATAGACCTTCTTACAATACTACTTATAATCCTCAGAACAAAATGCAAAATCATCTGTATGGAACTCAGTTTAATGATGGAAAGCCTATTATTGCACCTAAAAGGGAAAAAATAGACAATAAAACTCCAGACACCCTACATAAAAGTTTTGTCCACTTCTGCAATGAGGAGACTTGGTGTGAGGCTTGTGACGCTCCTCATAATCCTGATTTTTGTGTTGTCTCCTTGGATTTAAGGGCAAGTGTGGAATAGGAAAATGATGAGGGGGAACACTGTGATCATAGTATAATGAATACCTTTTCATGCCATGATGTTGATTCAAACAGTGAGGAGGAGAATCATGATTCCTATGTCTCACAAAAAGGATTGAGAATCATCACCAATAGATCTTATCTGATAGTGAAACTAATGAAACTAATAAAAGTATAAGATGTTATGCTCAAGATGGTCAGGATGTTCCACTCATAAGGAAAGCTTTAGATGAAGAGAAGGCTAGAATCACTGTTGAGTTAGTGAATAAAGCTAGAAGCAATTACCACTTAAGGAATAGGGTGGTAGGTGGAACTAGTAGCCAACATTCAGGTGTCTTTATAAAGGAAAATAAGGTAGACACTAAGTATGTTTAGAAAAAGGAACGACCTAGTGAAAGTGTAAATAAACAAAAGGTCAGGATTGTTACAAAAGCCATAGAGCCAAATGTTGTTCATGAGTTAGTTTAAAAGGAACACAATGAGGAAAATGATGTTATTATTGACAAATCAAACTATTCAGATGTGAGGTATACTCTAGTAGACATGGGTCAGTGCCTGTCCTAGATGACAGTTAAGGTTCCATTTCTAGAAATAATGAGGATCAAAGAACATAAAGAGAAAGTAATGTCATTGTTAAATAGTGTGCCTACAATAAAGGTTCAGAGTCCAGCGGAGGTTTCTAAGAAGCCAACTACCAAGGGAAATGAGTTAGAGGTGTTGACATCTAAAATTCCTCATATATTCTTAAATGCAACTTCTTCTCCAAAGGTGGTTGACCCATTTTTTCTCTTATTGATAATTAATGATAAAATGCTCAAGAATTGTATGATTGATTCAGGAGCTTCAAATACAGTTATGCCAGTTGAAATCATGAAGGCAATGGAGCTACAACTTAATACACCTCATGGCAGATGTAGAGCTATGGATTCTAGAGAGGTTCCTATAATTGGAACTATTGAGGCTATGCCTTATATACTAGTGGTTTGCCCTGATGTAGTGATGACAATCAATGTTCTTGTGGTTGACATAGCACCTCATTATGGCATGTTGTTATCAAGAAAATGGAGTGCTTCAATGGGTGGTAGTATACAAAATGATTTATCATATGCTACTTTCAACATTGCTAGAGAAAATGTAAATGTCTTGAGGGAGAGCCGAACACCCCACATGATAGAAAAATATGCGGATACTAATGTGAATTGTTGCATTGACATAGACATGGAAAATTTTAGAATGCAAAAAGACGAACATAAAAATCAAGAAGTTGACCCTTTGAACAGAGAATTAATTTTGCAGGAAGATGGAATATGGAAAATGTACTTTGATGGTGCTTGCTCTAAAGAAGGATCAGGGGCAGGAGTATTGTTGATATCTCCATTAGGTACAACTTTTAAATACTCATTTCTGTTGGACTTCAAATGTACAAACAATACTGCAGAGTATGAGGCTTTATTCTTAGGACGTGAGATTGCTACCAAACATGGTATAAAATGTTTAAGGGTTTATGGTGACTCTGAGTTGGTGGTAGCACAAGTCAGATCTAAATATGCTGTGAAGAATGATAGATTGAAAATGTACAAACATGCTATTTGGGATCAAATTGAGATGTTTGATGCTTTTAATATAAATTGGATAGAGAGGTCAAAAAATATTATGGCTAATTTTCTAGCAAATGTGGCTATGAAAAATGATGATTTGACCTTACATGGAGTATCAATACTTGAAGTTAAAACAAGACCAGTTGTTTCAGACAAAATATAAAATTGGCAGGTGCTCTAGGATGATCAAGATATTTTAAGGTTCATGCAATGTTTAGATCACTATGAGAACCAAAGTATATATTGTGGTTTCTTACTGAAACATGATGATGGAAAGGATTATATCTTTGGAAATGAAGTTGTCCAATTAAGTTCTAATTAGATTCCTAGGGGTTTGGTTGAACTTGAGGCATTGTTTATAACTCAGCAAAATGATACATCCAAGTTAAGCAATGCCAATGTTGAGGATCTAGAAGAAATAAACTTAGGATCTGAAAATAATCCTCAAATAGTCTATGTTGGAAAAGGTTTGGATTCTAATGTAAGAACAAATCTGATCAAGCTACTGAGAAATTACAAACATGTCTTTTCTTGGTTGTATGACGACTTGAAAGCATATAGAGAAGACCTTTTTCAGCATGAAATTCCTTTGAAGTCAGATGTCAAGCCATTCAGGCAGAAGAAAAGACCTATTAACCCCTTGTTGGCTCCCAAGATGCAACAAGAGTTGATGAAACTCAAGGATGCAGGGATAATCCAACCCATTAGACATTCAACATGGGTATCAAATCTAGTGCCAGTTAGGAAGAAAAATGGTGACATCAAACTATGTGTTGATTTCAGGAACCTCAATATTGCTTCATTGAAAGATATCTATTTACTGCCAAATATGGAAGCAATGTTGCATAAGGTGATAGGTTGTGAATTGTTATCCATGATGGATGGTTTTTTTACGTTACAACTAGGTTTTAGTTAAAGAAATAGAGCAGTATAAAATTGCATTTACTACTCCCTGTGGAACATATGTGTATATCAAAATGCCTTTTGGATTAATAAGTGCACAAGCAACTTTTCAAAGAGCCATGGATGTTGCTTTCAAGGAGTTTATAGATATATTCATGGTCATTTATCAGGATGACTTGAATGCATATTACAAGAAGGCTATTGATCATTTTGACCACCTAGGTAAGATTTTTAACAAAGCATTGGAATATGGTGTTTCATTGAACCCTAAGAAGTGTCACTTTGTAGTCAAAGAGGGGAAGTTGCTGGGACATATATTGTCCAGAGAAGGGGTAAGGATAGACCCTGAGAGAGTGGTAGTAATTTGAAGAGTAATTGCTCCAAAAAATTTAAAAAGTGTTCAATCCTTCTTAGGGAAGATAAATTTTGTTAGAAGGTTTATAGTTAATTTTGCAGAAATTGTTAAGCCCATTGTAAAATTGCTTAAGAAAGATGCTAAGTTTGTTTGAAATGAGGAAGCTCAACAAGCATTTGAAATAATTAAAGAGGCAGTGCAAGAGGCTCTATTTTTAAAATCTCCAAATTACACTAAGCCTTTTTTTTTGCTTTCATTTGCCTCATTCCATACTATTGCTGCCATATTACTTCAAAAGTATGAATAGGGATTTGAACATCCCATAGCTTTTTATAGTAGATCCTTGCAGGCTACAGAACTTAACTATGAAATAATGGAAAAGAAGGCTTATTCATTGGTAAAGGTTGTAAATTACTTTATGCCCTACTTGGTTTGTGCTAAGGTGTAGGCCTATGTTCCTCATTCAGCAGTAAAAGATATCCTTACACAGTCAGAGGTTACTGGTAAGAGATGTAAGTGGATTACAAGAATTCAAGAGTTCAATCTTGAAATCAATATCATCAAACTAATAAGAGGATAGGGCCTGGAGAAACTTATGATAGAAGAGAATCTAGATTTAGTGCAGCTTAACCAAATAGAAATACATGACCAAGCTATTACTAGTATAGAAAGGAAATGATATTATGCTGATATTGTTTTCTTTCTCAAAAGTGCTAAGTGCCCTGATCATTTATCTAAAAATCAAAAGAGAAGTTTGAAGTTAAAAACTCAAAGGCATATTCTAATCCATGGAGATTTGATTTGGAAAGATAAGAATGGTATACTATTGTTGTGCCTTGACAAATACCAAGCTGAGAAGGTTTTGACTGAGATGCATGAAGGGGAATGTGGAGGTCACTTTTCTGCTAGGACCACCACCCATAAGATTTTGAGGTCAGGATATTATTGGCCTACCTTGTTCAAGGACACATATATTCATGTCAGGAAATGTCAACCATGTCAGAGGTTTTCCAACAAATTAAAATTTGCAGGTGCT
>MU223728.1:17915-102843 GCA_018584345.1 Thuja plicata | reverse complement strand
CCTTTTGCTATGTGGGGGATTGATTTTATTGGAGAATTTCAAGAGAAATCTAGTGCAGGACATAGCTGGATATTGGTGGCCACTGATTACTTTACTAAATGGATTGAGGCTATCCCTACCAGGAGAGTGACAAACAAAGTGGTTACTGAGTTTCTCATGGATAACATTTTAACCAGGTTTGGTGTGCCTAGTAAATTAGTGATGGATAACGCTATGAGTTTCAAATCAGAAGAAATGACAAGTTTCTGTGAAAGGTATGGGATTACAATATCAAACTCATCCCCATATCACCCACAGGCTAATGGACAAGCTGAGTCTAGCAACAAAAGCATATTGAAGATAATGAAGAGGAATCTAGAACAAAATAAGAAAACATGGCATACAAAGCTAAGATTAGCTCTTTGGGATGATAGGTTAACACTCAACAAGGCAACTGGTATGTCCCCTTTCGAATTGGTATATGGTTTACCAGCAAGGTTGCCAATGAATAATTTATTACCTATTTACGAATTCATACAAGAATAATATTTAGATATCTCTAACCCAATGCAAGACAGAATGATATAGTTGATAGAATTAAATGAAACAAGGAGAGATAGTCAGAGGGAGAACATAAGGTTACAGTGAAAAAATGAAGTATTTGTTTGACAAAAGGGATACTAATAGAAAGTTTCAGGCTGGTGATTTGGTTCTCTAATGGAATGCAAGGGCATAAGACAGAGGTAAGCATAAGAAATTTGAGTCTTTATGGCTAGGGCCTTATATAATCTGAGAACATTTTGGCAAAGACACATATTTTTTGAAAAATATGGAGCGAGAAGGTTTTGAGTTGCCTGTGCATGGGAAATTTTTGAAACCTTTCTTCAAGTGAAAATCATTGCAGTGCACAAGTAAATATGTATCATATGTATAGTCTTTCCTTTCCCTGTTTGTGATTTTTGTAAATATTTCCCTCCTGTCTTTGGTGTTCTGCTCCATTTTTGTGGTGATCTACAACCAGAGATTATGTGGTTCTTTGTCATAAACCATGTTTAGCCAATCCTCATCAGAGCCACTATTGGTTGTATTCCAGGTTTTTGCTTCTTTTCCTTAGCCTTGTGGTCTTTCCTCTCTGATTCTGTGTTTAATTCAGAAGTCCCTCAGTCTTCATGCCTTTTCCATGTCAAATTTTTTAGGTTTTCAAGTCTAAACCTGTGAGAATATCCCAAAATCTTGAAACCCTAACTCTTATTCAGTGTTCAAATTTGAAAAGAAACTCTAAGGTTTTGTTCTCTTATGTTTCTCAGTTACCTTTTTTTCTTCACTTAAGTCATGAGTTGCATTCTAATTGCTTAGTCGCATAATTTAAGTGGCATATTCCCTTTTTCTCCCAGACTTAGTGATTAGCCTTTGTCACGTAGTCTCGTGCAACATTAGAATATTCCTTTATCACATGGTCATGGGATCATTAAACAGGCCAGCAATATATGAAGGGGCCCACAGATAGGTCGGGAGGTCACAAGAAGTTTTTAGTAGTCAAGGGTTTATTGCAAGACATTGCGATCTCTTTGTGTCACACAATTGCTAAATGGGTTTGAGGTTAAGTATGACGTGAAAGATTTAGTTGCACAGTCTCTAGAAAAGATGCCAGTTAAGTTCAAACTTCTGAGACCTTGTGACTAACCTTTTACAATTTAAGATAAACCACAGTCGGGTTGTCGCCAGATAACTCAGCTTTCAAATCATGATAAGACATGTGTCAAGAGGTAAGTGGACTTCAAAGAATGATCACTTGATTGCTTAAAGGTAAAAGTTTACTCAACGACTACAAGACTCACTAAGGGCTTTTGTTTGTTGCATAGTCTCAGAAGATTTTGAGGGTACCAGTAATTACTTGGCGATTAAGCGACAACTGTCAGATGAATTCATTGAAAGATCCTACGATAGTCACCAAGTCTAAGAATAAAAGAGCCTAAGGAGAAAAGCCCTCGTGACTTAGTGGCTAAGGGTATGTCATGAGGTCATCAGATAAAGTAAAGGGCAAGATACCTTGTCATGTTGTCTCAAGAAGTTTTGGCACTTAGCATTTGCATTTCACGATCAGGCGACTAAGGGTAGTCACGCAGTCTAGCAAAGGAAAGATGACATTTGGCAACTAAGAGATAACCGCAAAAGTTAACAGTAGCAGTTAGTCACATAGTCTAAGAAAAGAATGTGGTTTAGTTATAACCATTGGCAACTTTGATTTCCTCATTGTCGCGTGATCGCCAAATGATGATTGTGGCTAGCAAAAGTAAGGAAAGTTGTGTAGTCGCTATGTCTCCAAAGAAATCACAGGTTAAAGATTGGGGTCAGCGACAGAGAAAATAAGTGCAGTCACGTGGTCGCTTGATACCAAATTTTATGAAAAGGCGGCAATATCAAATATGTCAGTATGAATCATTCATTGACCAATCAAAGGCTTAGATTTTGATTACTGTGCAGAAAAGGGTAGCTGAGATGTATGACAGTTGGCCAATCCTAGGATGACATGTTAGCTCATTTGAATTTTGTAAGGTTTTTCTGAGGATTCAGTTTTATGAATTTGATTTCCTGTCACACTTAGGAAACTACGGCTAAGTTTTCAATCATGTTCGCAGTATGTTGAATTAAAGACAAAATTGATATTCTAAAAATCATGAGCTATGTACTTCAAATGGTTACTATAAGGAGTTGATGGTCTATTCATTTGCATTCACTTTGCTTTCATAATTCCAAAATGTGAAGAGCTAAGTTGTCTGACAGAGTGAAAATTCAGAGAATTGCATGGTTTTCTATTGTTTAAAGCTCATTGTTTCCAAAGAATTGTGCACAGGGCAGTCTGTGCATCTCAATGATAGATTTGTTTCAATATCAGTAAAGAAAAGGAGATTCAAGCACTGTAAACATGAGCAGAGTGGTCAGTGTAGCCTCGACCAGTGGTGGAAGTGAGAAGCTGGAAGATGAGGACAAGGGAAAAGTAAATTATTCAAATGAATTCCTCAGACTGCTTCCTGGTTTGACTCAGAACAAAAGAGCAAATGCAAATGTGCTCATTGATAATTACCGAGATGTCCAAGATGTTGTCACTCAAGGAACAATAGGTTTTTCTCTTTTCAATTATTTTTATAACAATTCTGATAAGGCTATTCTAGTGTCAAACCCTTGGACCTGTGGTTTAGCTAGATTAATTGTTCCTGATGTCTACGTAGATGTAGACTTGTTCCTAGACTTGGCCAGTCATTATGATGTTATATTTAAGACAATCAAAAGGAATGATGGCACTAACCTATTGATATTGAACAAAAATTCATTCATGCAAGCCTTCGGCTTATACAACACCATGTCTACCAGAATTGACATGACAAAGAAGCAACAGAGATATACTTTGAAGCCTGGTATTGCTAGAGGCCAGTTGCTGAAACATATGCTCAAAGAAGTGAGAAAGTATTTAGATCCTATGTCTGGGACCAACCCATATTATTACAAGGATTTACACTTCTACATCAAGTATGTTGCCTATTCCCTATGTAGAGTGCTAGGGATAGATGGATGCAGAGAAAATTAGTGCACGCATTTTGACGATGGTGTTGGACCTACAAGAGGTCCACTCCAATACTAGTTATGATTATATTCTGCATATCATTGATGAAATACATGAGGGTTTCATTGCAACTCAGAAGAAGATTAAAGACCCAAAGGAGAAGGAGCCCAAGTTCGTACATTACTCCATTCTCATGCATCTCCTATTGCATTTCAATTTTGTAATCATGGATGTTGATAATTTAGCCCCTCAGAGCTTCTACCAAGCAGGACCAAATCCTATCCAATTTTGGGTGAGGGTTTGGAATTACACGTCTAGGGACTATGATTATTGTGCTTTTCAGAATTGGATTGTGTATCCAATAGTACAAAGTTTTGAGCTTAGTACAACAAGAATCCCACTAAAGATTATGCAACTGCTTAGGCCATGTGACTACATAGATAGGTGGGATGGAAAGCATAATTGGGGTGATTTCTTGTTGGAAGAAAATTATACAATCATCAGGGTTTATGGGTGTATTCAACCACCTCATCTCTTACCATATTATGTACCAGCAAGAGTGGCTACAATGGAGTTTATATGGTAGCTATTGTTGATAGACAATGAGCATTTTGTGCCACATAAGAAGGGGACTTTGACCCCTAGGCAATTCAAAAATTTTAACTTCACAATTGGCAAAGGTGCTATTGATGTAGTAGGTCAATGGTTGGAAGGATGCAGAATGGGGGTAGCCCCTTATAGATATATTGACCTAGAATTTTTTATGGTAGGGGTAAGAAGATTGCATACTCCTACAATCCACAATACTAATTTTCTCTATGAATGCATAGAGGAAGATGCTACAAGGAATATCTTGGATGAAGATGATATTAAGAGAAGAAGACTGAGGATTCAAGAGTTGTTAAATCTTGAGAGACAAATAAAGAGAAATGGCATGGCTTTTGGGGGTTTTTACCCTGATCTCCCATATTTTGACAGGATTAAAGCTATGATAGACAACTATTATGTGCTCATATAACAACTTGATACTGTTCTTGACAAAAAAAGTGCCCAAGGACCTGATCATTCAGAGTCTGAATATAACAGTAGTAGTGACAGTGATTATGCATGTCCTACTAGGTATGCTTCACCATAGAAAGATATTGCTAAAGTGCCATAGCTACAATGAACAAAGGGCCACATTGTGGATTTGGCAATAGTTACACAACCAGATGATGTAGAAGAACCTACTACAAAGAGGCAAAAAATGGAATTAGGCCAACCTTCAATTGAAGGGAAAAATAAGAAAAAGGATAAGGCTAAGGCCTTAGTACTTGGTAATAGGTTATATGATCATAACCTGAGGAAAGCAATTAGGGAGAGAAAGAAACAATAACTTGATTTAGATGATGAGGTTGAGTTGGCTCTTAAGGCCTGTGTTGATGAAAGACTAATTCATCAGCAAGAATTTTTGAATGATTATAACTTTGTAAAAACTAAGGAGTTCAAAGAATTCCTGAGATGGTATAAGAAAGAGAAAATAAGAGCTCAACTGACAGTTGAATGCAAGGAGACCATAACTAATGAAGCATTGGTGGCTCTGCAAACTTATGATCCTAAAAAAGAGGATATCTCACCAGAGCATGCTAGGAAATTGGTGCTAGGAAGTTCAATACTATTGGTTGAGGGATAGGATTTAGCATCCACCTTCATAATTGTCCAAATAAGAAAACAGCCAGACCTCAAGATGTCTAGTGAAGTTCAGATGGGTGATGTAATAAAAGTATTTGGGTATAGCCCAAAATCTTAGGCCTTTGCAATGTGGAGCTTGTGCCCAAAAGATCAAAATCCCCAAGTGGTGAATATTTAGGAGAATATGGTGGGTAGTCAAATGGTGTGCACAATGAAAAAATATAGGGGATTTGGAGATATCCCAAATCATGACACACTGGGCTCACTTGAATGAAGACAAAACAAAACAATTGTCTGATAAGTGTAGCACATTTCTAGAAGAGACCAGTGCATTGGAAAAAGATAGAGAATTATGCCGAATACAAGTACACCAATAGGATCAAGTGATAAAGAGATTGATGAAAGAATTGGAAGAGAAACCCAAGGTGATGTATGTACCTATGCAACCATAGCCCCTGCAAATTGAAGACAAAGCAAAGTTTGAAGAGGTGGTTGAGGAAAAGGCTGAGGAAGAGAAAGGAAATGCAATTTCTTTAAGAGCATTAAAGGGTGTGTTACAACATATAATTGAAATCTTAAAAGATAAAACTTATGTTGTACTCAATGCCTACAACAAGTTGCCATCTTTGCATACCGAGGTGATGGGGTATATGGCTATCCTAAACCCCTATTTTACTAGGTGGTCTACTAGGGTACAGTTATTTGAGAAGCTAGCATCTTTCCAAGCCCTGAGATCAGATTTTCCAGAATTAGTGACAGAAGTTGAAGATGAGATCAAAAGAGTTAATATTGGTCTCTCATTCTTTAAAGGCAAATTGAACCATATTGAGGTAAAATTAAGCCTCTTTTCTGATGGTTTTAATAGATTTATTCCTTCATTAAGGGGAGATGATGATCAAGTAAAGGCCTTAGATGCCTGGAGGGGTGAATTTGACAGCAAATGCCTAGTGATGAGGCATTTATTTTAGGAATAGATGTGGATGTAGAAGGGTTCAATAAGATATTGAATGAAGCTTTCAAGGCAGAAACTTACATCAACAAGTTTCTAGTAGATGTCAAGAATATCATTAATTCAAGATGGGATAGGAAAAATGTCCAAATACAGAGTACTTGGGACTTCAAGTGGCCATCAGATGATAAAGTGAAATCATGAGAGTTGATGACTACACCCAAGAGAAAGAAGCCAGCAGTTGAAGAAGAAATCTTGGACGATGAGTAAGGGTGACTACTTGGCGCCTCACTATTGAAGATAAAGAGGATAGTTATTGCAAAAGGAGAATGTAGGTGAATCTAAAAGCATGGTCATCTAGACTTGACATAACTACTAACATCTACTATGTATACTATCAGATTCAAGTCGCTAGATCAGGAGAAGAACAAAGAATATTTGTTTCCATCTTTTTGACTTGGTCATTCCATCGCTTCTTCTCTCTCTTTCTTTTTGTCTCTTCTGTAGTTTTAGGGTTAGGTTTTTTGAGACCATCTGAAGCTTGTAGAATCCTTTTGAAAAGGATTATAAGATGGTTGAAGACCTATATATAGAATAGAGTTGTATTTTCTTAAAGAAAGGATGAAATATATTGTAAAAAATCAGTCTTTCTAAATCTGTGTCTGTGTTCTGTCAAGCTTCAAAGCTTTTTCATGTATGAAAAAAGGATTACATCAATAAAATACGGTGCAATTTTACTCTTCTCTATTTTTGTCTCTTTATTTCCTGTGTATGCTTTTTTATGTTTAAGATTGTAAGGCACTCTGAAGCATTTTGGTTACAAGGTGACTATCTAATTACTTGCAAGTTTCTTTCATACAAAGATCTAAGTTTTGTGAGTGGTTTTAGGAAGCATATCAGTATTTAAAGATTTGATATAGTATTTTAGAATTAATCAGATAATTTGTAAGGCAACTTATCCTAATTGCATGTAGGTTGTAAGGCAACTTACAGTGTTTTGTTTCTGTGAGACTTCAAGCTTTTGACTCTACAACCCAAAGGATAGGCACTGATCTAGGTCTTGGTCTGATAATCTATCATCATCTAAGTTTTCAAAACATTCAAAATTATTTCAAACTTACCTATTACTAAAATATATGAGCTAAAATCATCAAGGACTTATGTCAGTAGGATAGTGTCCAGTTTGTTGAGTATTTAGAGAGTGAATCATTAGGTTATCCCTCCTGAAATCAAAAGGAAGAAGGATGCAAATCCTTGTCTCATTGGTTTATGTTCTCAAAACCATAGCCTAGCTTATAGTACTCTATTTCAAACTAGTCATTTCAATCTCTAAAGTGTTCTATAAGTTGTTACAGTGAGGTTTTTGGTTCATAACCAGTGAATGAAACAATCCATCAAATACATAGACTGAGATATCAGTAATCTTTAAAAGGTAAAACCTGCCTGAGTCTGTGGAGCTCAAAAATGAAGAAGGATATTATCCAATCCTTAAAAATTAGCCTTCCTCTTGCCTAAAAGAGGTTGCAAGCGAGTATATAAGGTATACTGTCATCATTAGATAAGTGTTGCAAGAAAAAGTGCTAACAGAGTGTCTGGTAAGTTAAATAGAAGGGATGATGCAAGGTTTGGCAAAAGCAATCTGAAAGAGCCAGAATATAAAGAATATAGGGCTCCTCACAATAATAGACCTTCTTACAATACTACTTATAATCCTCAGAATAGAATGCAAAATCATCCATATGGAACTCAATTCAAAGATGGAAAGCCTGTTATTGCAATTAAAAGGGAAAAAATAGAGAATAAAACTCCAGACCCCCTACATAGAAATTCTGTCCATTTTTGTAATGAGGAGACTTGGTGTGAGGCTTGTGACGCTCCTCATAATCCTGATTTTTGTGTTGTCTCCTTGGATTTAAGGGCAAGTGAGGAAAAGGAAAAAGATGCGGGGGAACACTGTGATCATAGTATGACCAATACCTTTCATGCCATGATGTTGATTCAAACAGTGAGGAGGAGAATCATGACTCCGATGTCTCACAAAAAAGGATTGAGAATCATCACCAATAGATCTTATCTGATAGTGAAACTGATGAAACTAATGATAGTATAAGTTGTTATGCTCAAGATGGTTAGGATGTTCCACTCATAAGGAAAGCTTCAGATGAAGAGAAGGGTAGAATCACTGCTGAGTTAGTGAATAAAGCTAGAAGTAATTACCACTTAAGGAATAGGGTTGTAGGTGGAGCTGGTAGCCAACCTTCAAGTGTCTTTATAAATGAAAACAAGGTAGAAACTAAGTATGTTCAGAAAAAGGATGGACCTAGTGAAAATGTAAATAAACACAAGGTCAAGATTGTTACAAAAGCCATAGAGCCAAATGTTGTTCAAGAGTCAGTTCAAAAGGAACACAGTGAGGAAAATTATGTTATTATTGAAAAATCAAAGTGTTCAAGTATGAGGTATACCCCAGTGGACATGGGTCAATGCCTATCCCAGATGACAGTTAAAGTGTCATTTCTAGAAATGATGATGATCAGAGAACATAAAGAAAAAGTAATGTCATTATTAAACAGTGTGCCCACAATAAAGGTTCAGAGTTTAGTGGAGGTTTCTAAGAAGCCAACTACCAAGGGAAATGAACTAGAGGTGTTGAAATCTTAAATTCCTCAAATATTACTAAATGCAACTTCTTCTCCAAAAGTTGTTGACCCATTTTTTCTCTCATTGATAATTAATGATAAAATGCTCAAGAATTGTATAATTGCTTCAGGAGCGTCAAATACAGTTGTGCCAGTTGAAATGATGAAGGCAATGGGGCTACAATTTGATACACCTCATGGCAGATGTAGAGCTATGGATTCTAGAGAGGTCCCTGTAATTGGTACTATTGAGGCTATGCCTTATAGAGTAGCAGTTTGCCCTAATGTAGTGATGAAAATGAATGTCCTTGTGGTTGACATACCACCTCATTATGGCATGTTGTTATCAAGGAAATGGAGTGATTCAATGGGCGATAGTATACAAAATGATTTATCATATGCTACTTTCAACATTGCTGGAGAAATGTCAATGTCTTGAGGGAGAGCTGAACTCCCCACATGATAGAAAAATATGAGGATACTCATGTAAACTATTGCATTGACATAGACATGGAAAATTTTAGAATGCAAAAAGAGGAACATAAAAATCAAGAAGCTGACCCTTTGAACAGAGAATTAATCTTGTAGGAAGATGCATTATGGAAAATGTACTTTGATGGTGCTTGCTCTAAAGAAGGATCAGGGGCAGGAGTATTGTTGATATCTCCATCAGGTACAATTTTTAAATACTCATTTCTATTGGACTTCCAATGTACAAACAATACTACAGAGTATGAGGCTTTTTCTTAGGACTTGAAAATGTTGTCAAACATGGTATAAAATGTTTAAGGGTTTACGGTGACTCTGAGTTGGTGATAGCACAAGTCAGATCTAAATATGCTGTGAAGAATGATAGATTGAAAATGTACAAACATGCTATTTGGGATCAACTTGAAATGTTTGATTCTTTTAATATAAATTGGATAGAGAGGTCAAAAAACATTATGGCTTATTTTCTAGCAAATGTGGCTATGAAAAATGATGATTTGACCTTACATGGAGTATCAATACTTGAAGTCAAAACAAGACTAGTTGTTCTAGACAACATATACAATTGGCAGGTGTTCTAGGATGATCAAGATATTTTAAGGTTCATGGAATGTTTAGATCACTATGAGAACCAAAGTATAGATTGTGGTTCATTACTGGAACATGATGATGGAAAGGATTATATCTTTGGAAATGAAGTTGTCCAAATAAGTTCTAATCAGATTCCTAAGGGTTTGGTTGAACTCGAGGCATTGTTTATAAGTCAAAAAAATGATACATCAAAGTTGAGCAATGCTAATGTTGAGGATCTAGAAGAAATAAACTTAGGATCTGAAAATAATCCTCAAATAGTTTATATTGGAAAAGGTTTGGATTCTCATGTAAGAACAAATCTGATCAAGCTATTGAGAAAATACAAACATGTCTTTGCTTGGTCATATGAGGACTTGAAAGCATATAGAGAAGACCTTTTTCAGCATGAAATTCCTTTGAAGTCAGATGTAAAGCCATTCAGGCAGAAGCAAAGACCCATTAATCCCTTGTTGGCTCCCAAGATGCAGCAAGAGTTGATGAAACTCAAAGATGCTGGGATAATCCAGCCCATTAGACATTCAACATGGGTATAAAATCTACTACCAGTTAAGAAGAAAAATGGTGACATCAGACTATGTGTTGATTTCAAAAACCTCAAGATTGCTTCATTGAAAGATAACTATTCATTGCCAAATATGGAAGCAATGTTGCATAAGGTGACTAGTTGTGAATTGTTGTCCATGATGGATGGTTTTTTAGGTTACAACTAGGTTTTAGTTAAAGAAATAGAGCAGTATAAAACTACATTTACTACTCGTTGGGGAACATATGTGTATATCAGAATGCCTTTTGGATTAATAAATGCAGGAGCAACTTTTCAAAGAGCGATGGATGTTGCTTTCAAGGAATTTATAGATTTATTCATGGTTATTTATCAAGATGACTTGACTGCATATTCCAAGAAGGCTATTGATCATTGTGACAACCTAGGTAAGATTTTTAAAAAAGCATTAGAATATGGTGTTTCATTGAACCCTAAGAAGTGTCACTTTGCAGTCAAAGAGGGGAAGTTGCTCGGACATATAGTGTCCAGGGAAGGGGTGAGGATAGACCCTAAGAGAGTGGAAACAATTCAAAGAGTAATTTCTCCAAAGAATTTAAAAGGTGTGCAATCCTTCTTAGGGAAGATAAATTTTTTTAGAAGATTTATAGTCAATTTTGCAGAAATTGTTAAACCCGTTGTAAAATTGCTAAAGAAAGATGCTAAGTTTTTTTGGAATGAGGAAGCTCAGCAAGCATTTGAAAGAATTAAAGAGGTTGTACAAGAGGCTCTAGTTTTGAAATCTCCAGATTACACTAAGCCTTTCTCTTTGTTTTCATTTGCCTCATTTCATACTATTGCTGCCATATTGCTTCAAAAGGATGAATAGAGATTTGAACATCCCATAGCTTTTTATAGTAGATCCTTGCAGGCTGCAGAGCTTAACTATGAAATAATGCAAAAGTAGGTTTATGCATTGGTAAAGGCTGTAAAGTCCTTTAGGCCCTACTTGGTTTGTGCTAAGGTGCAGGGCTATGTTCCTCATTCAATAGTAAAAGATATCCTTACACAGTCAGAGGTTACCGATAAGAGATGTAAGTGGATTACAAGAATCCAAGAGTTTAACCATGAAATCAATATCACCAAACTAATAAGAGGATAGGGCCATGAAAAACTTATGACAGAAGAGAACCTAGATTTAGTACAGTTGAACTGGACAGAAATACATGACCAAGCTGTTACTAGTATAGAAAGGCAACCATATTATGCAAACATTGTTTTCTTTCTCAAATATGCTAAATTCCCTGACCATTTGTCTGAAAATCAAAAGAAGAGTTTGAAATTACAAACTCAAAGGTATATTCTGATCCAAGGGGATTTGTTTTGGAAAGATAAGAATGGTATACTATTGTTGTGCCTTGACAAACACCAAGTTGAGAAAGTTTTGAATGAGATGCATGAAGGGGAATGTCAAGAAATGTCAACCATGTCAAAGGTCTTCCAACAAATTAAAATTTGTAGGTGCTTTGTTGCTAAATCCAGTGAGCATTGAGGCTCCTTTTGCTATGTGGGGGATTGATTTTATTGGTGAATTTCAAGAGAAATATAGTGTAGGACATAGCTGGATATTGGTGGCCACTAATTATTTTACTAAATGGATTGAGGCTATCCCTACCAGGAGAGAAACAAGCAAAGTTGTTACTGAGTTTCTCATGGATAACATTTTAACCAGGTTTGGTGTGCTTAGTAAATTAGTGATGGATAATGCTATGAGTTTCAGATTAGAAGAAATGACAAGTTTATGTGAAAGGTATGGGATTGCAATATCATACTCATCCCCATATCACCCATAGGGTAATGGACAAGCTAAGTCTAGCAAAAAAAGCATATTGAAGATATTGAAAAGGACTCTAGAAGAAAATAAGAAAACATGGCATACAAAGTTGAAATTAGCTCTTTGGGCTGATAGGATAACACTCAAAAAGGCAACTGGTAAGTCTCCTTTCAAATTGGTATATGGTTTACAAGAAAGGTTTCCAATGAACAATTTACTACCTATTTACCAATTCATACAAGAAGAGCATTTAGATGTCTCTGACCTAATGCAAGACAAAATGATACAGTTGATAGAATTAGATGAAACAAGGAGAGATAGTCAAAGAGAGAACATAAGGTTACAGCAAAAAATGAAGTATTTATTTAACAAAAGGGATACTAACAGAAAGTTTCAGGCTGGTGACTTAGTTCTCCAATGGAATGCAAAGGTAGAAGATAGAGGTAAACACAAGAAATTTGAGTCTTTATGGTTAGGATCTTATATTATTTCAGAACATTTTGGCAAAGACTCATATTTGTTGAAAACTATGGAGGGAGAAAGTTTTGGGTTGCCTGTGCATGGGCAATTTTTGAAGCCTTTCTTCAAGTAAAAATCATTGTAGTGCACAAGTAAATATGTATCATATGTGTAGCTTTTCCTTTCCCTATTTATAAAGTTCTGTAAATATTTCCCTTCCTATTTTTGATGTTCTTCTTTGTTTTTGTGGTGGTATGCAACTAGATATTCTGTGGTTCTTTGTCATAAACCATGTTTAGCCATTCCTCATTAGAGCCACTGTTGGTTGTATTCCAGGTTTTGGCTGGTTTCCCTAAGCCTTGTGGTCTTCTCTCTCTGATTTTATGTTTAAATCACAATTCCCTCAGTCTTCATGCCTTATCCCTATCAAAGTTTTCAGGTTTTCAAGTCTGAACCTGTGAGAATATGTAAAAACCTTGAAACCCTAGCTCACTCTTATTTGGTGTTCCAATTTGAAAATAAACCCTAAGGTCTTGTTCGCTTATGTTTCATAGTTACCTTTTTGCTTCACTTAAGTCATGTGTTATATTCTGATTGCCTAGTCACATAACCTGAATGGCATATTCCCTTTTCCTCCCAGACTTAGCGATTAGCTTATGTCACGTAGTCTCATGCAACTTTAGAATATTCCTTTGTCATTTCAAGAATTCACAATTTAGTTGTATTGCATAGTCGTGAGATCATTAAACAAGTCAACAATATATGAAGGGGCCCACAAATAGGTCATGATGTCGCATGCAATTTTCAACAGCTAAGGGTTTATTCTGAGACATCACAATCTCTTTATGTTGCATAATCGTCAGACGGGTCTGAGGTTAAGTCTAATGTGAAAAGCTTTAGTTACACAGTCTCCAGAAAGGATGCCAGTTAAGTTAAAGTTTTTGAGACCTTAGGACTAACCATTTACAATTTGGGATAAAGCACAGTCGGGTTCTACCAGATAACTCAGCTTTCAAAAAGCGATGAGACATGTGCTAGAAGGTAAGTGGACTTCAAAGAATGATCGCATGATTGCTTAAAGGTAAAAACTCATTCAGCGACTATGAGACTCACTGAGGGCTTCTATTTTTTCCAAAGTCTCAGAATATTTTAAAGGTATAAAGGATTATTTTGTGATAGAACGATAGCAGTCAGATGAAGTTATTAAAAGATCCTATGGTGGTCGCCAAGTCTGAGAATAAAAGAGCCCAAAGAAAAAGGTCCTCATGACTTAGCGACAAAGGGTATGTCGCAAGGTCATTAGATAAAGTAAAGAGCAAGGTACCTGTCACATTGTCTCAAGAAGTTTTAACACTTAGCGTTTGTATTCTATGATTGGGTGACTAAGGGCAGTCACATGATCTTGAAAAGGAAAGAAGACATTTAGCAACTCAGAGATAACCGTAAAAGTTAAAAGTGAAAGTTAGTCACATAGTCTCAGAAAATAATGTGGGTTAGTGATAACCATTGGTGACTTTGATTTCCTCATTGTCACATGATCGCCAAATGATGACTATGGTTAACGAAAGTAAGGAAACTTGTGTAGTCGCTATGTCTCCAGAGAAATCACAGGTTAAGAACTGGGGTTAGCAACAGAGAAAATAAGTGCAGTCACATGGTCGCTTGATACCAAATTTTAAGAAAAGATGACAGTATCAAATATGATAGTATGAATAACTCATCAACCAATCAGAGGCTTAGATTTTGATTACTGTGCAGAAAAGGGTAGCTGAGATGTATGACAGTTGGCCAATCCCAGGAAGACATGTCAGCTCATTTGAATTTTGTAAGGTTTTTCCGAGGATTCAGTTTTATGAATTTGATTTTCTATCACGCTAAGAGAACTACGGCTAGGTTTTCAATCATGTTCGTAGTATGTTGAATTAAAGACATAATTGATGTTCTCAAAATCATGAGCTGTGTACTTTGAATGGTTTCTATAAGGAGTTGATTGTGTATTCAATTGCATTCACCTTGCTTTAAAAATTCCAAAATGAGAAGTGCTAAGTATATTATACAGAGAAAAAATTTAGAGAATTGCAGGGTTTTCTATTGATTAAAGCTCATTATTTTCAGATAATTGTGCACAGAGTAGTAAGTGAATCTCAGAGATAGATTTTTTTCAATATCAGTAAAGAAAAGGAGATTCAAGCATTATAAACATGAGCAGAGTGGTCAGTGTAGCCTCGACCAGTGGTGGAAGTGAGAAGGTGGAAGACGAAGCCAAGGGAAAAGTAAATTACTTTGATGAATTCCTCAGACTGCTTCCTAGTTCAACTCAGAACAAAAGAGCAAATGCAAATGTGCTCATTGATGATTATTGAGATATACGAGATGCTGACACTCTAGGAACAATAGATTTTTTAGTCTTTAATTATTTTTATAAGAATTCTGATAAGGCTATTCCAGTGTCAAACCCTTGGACCTGTGGTTTAGCCAGATTAATTGTTCTTGATGTCTACGTAGATGTATACTTGTTCCTAGACCTAGCCAGTCATTATGATGTTTTGTCCAAAACAATCAAAAGGATTGATGGTACTACCCTACTGATACTGAACATAAATTCATTTATGCAAGCCTTTGGATTATATAGCACCATTTCTACCAGAATTGGCATGACAAAGCAACACACAGAGATATATTTTGAAGCCTAGTATTGCTAGAGGCCAGTTGTTGAAACATATGCTGAAAGAACTGAGGAAGTATTTAGATCCTATGTCTGGGACTAGCCCATATTATTACAAGGATTTACACTTCTACATCAAGTATGTTGCCTATGCCCTATGTAGAGTGCTAGGGATAGATGGTGATGCAGAGAAGATCAGTGTAGGCATTTTGATGATGGTGTTGGACCTACAAGAGGTCCACTCTAATACTAGTTATGATTACATTCAACATATCATTGATGAAATGCATGAGGGTTTCATTGCAGCTCAGAAGAAGACTAAAGACCCCAAGGAGGAGCCCAAGTTCTTGCACTACTCCATTCTTATGCATCTCCTATTGCATTTCAATTTTGTAATCATGGATGTGGATAATTTATCCCCTTAGAGGTTTTATAGGAAGGACCAAATCCTATCCAATTTTGGGTGAGGGTTTGGAATTACACGTCCAAGGACTGTGATTATTGTGCTTTTTAGAATTGGATTGTGTATCCAATAGTACAAAGGCTGGGAATCAGCAGAACAAGAATCCCATTGAAGATTTTGCAACTACTTAGGCCATGTGACTACACAGATAGGTGGGAAGGAAAGGATAACTGGGGTGATTTCTTCTTGGAAGAAAATTATACAATCATCAGGGTATATGGGTGTATTCACTCACCTCATCTCTTACCATATTATGTGCCAGCAAGAGTGGCTATAATGGAGTTTATATGGGAGCTATTATTGATAGACAATGATCATTTTGCGCCACACAAGAAGGGGACTTTGACCCTAAGGAAATTCAGAATTTTTAACTTTACAATTGGAAAATGTGCTATTGATGCGGTGGGTCAATGGTTGGAAGGATGTAGAATGGGGGTAGCCCCTTATAGATATATTGACCTTATAGATATATTGACCAAGAAGGTTTCATGGTAGGGGTGAGAAAATTATATACTCCTATAATCCCCAATACTGATGTCCATTGTGAATGCATAGAGGAAGATGCAACAAGAAATATCTTGGATGAAGATGATATTCAGACAAGGATATTAAGGATTCAAGAACTCTTAAATCTCGAGAGACAAATAAAGAGAAATGGGATGGCTTTTGGGGTTTTTTACCCTGATCTCCCATATTTTGACAAGATTAAAGCCATGATAGACAACTATTATGTGCTCACAGAATAACTTGATACTGTTCTTGACAAAAAAGGTGCCCAAGGACCTGATCATTCAGAATTTGAATATGGCAGTAGTAGTCATAGTGATTATGCATGTCCTACTAGGTATGCTTCACCACAACAAGACATTGCTGAAGTGCCATAGCTGCAAGGAACACAGAGCCACATTGTGGATTTGACAATAGTGACACAACTTGATGATGTGAAGCCTACTGCTAAGAGGCAGAAGTTAGAAATAGGTCAACCTTCAATTGAAGGGAAAAATAAGAAAAGGGATAAGGCAAAAGCCCTAGTACTTGGAAATAGGTTATATGATCATAACCTAAGGAAAGAAATTAGGGAGGGCAAGAAGCAATAGCCTAATTTAGAGGATGAGGTTGAATTGCCTCTCAAGGCCTGTGTTGATGAAAAACTAATTCATCAACAAAAAATTTTTAATGATGACAACTTTGTAAAAACTGAGGAGTTTAAAGACTTCCTGAGATCGTATAGGAAAGAGAAAATAAGAGCTCAACTGACAGTTGATGGCAAGGAGACCATAAAAAATGAGGCATTGGTGGCTCTACAAACTTATGATCCTGAAAGTGAGGACATCTCACTAGAGGAGGCTAGGAAATTGGTGCTAGGTAGTGGAATATTATTGGTTGAGGGTTGGGATTTAGCATCTGCCTTCATAATTGACCAAATTAGAAAATAGCCAGATCTCAAAATGGCTAGTGAAGTTCAGATGGGAGATGTGATAAAAGGATTTGGGTATAGCCCAAAGTCTCAAGCCTTTGCAATGTGGAGCATGTGCCCAAAAGATCAAAAGCCCTAAGTGGTGAATATCCAAGAAAATATGGCGGGTAGTTAGATGGTGTGGACAATGAAAAATATAGGGGATTTGGAAATATCCCAAATCATGACACACTGGGCTCACTTGAATGAGGACAAAACTAAACAATTGTCTGATAAGTGTAGCACATTGCTAGAAGAAACCAATGCATTGGCAAAAGATAGAGAATTATGCCGAATACAAGTATACCAGCAAGATCAAGTGATAAAGGGATTAATGAAAGAATTGGAAGAGAAGCCTAAGGTGATGTATGTACCTATGCAACCATAGCCCCTACAAATTGAAGACAAGGCAAAGTCTGAAGAGGTGGTTGAGGAAAAGGCTGAGGAAGAGAAAGGAAATGCAATTGCTTTAAGAGCATTAAGAGGAGTGTTACAACATAGAATTGAAATTCTAAAAGATAAGACTGATGTTGTACTTAATGCTTATAACAAGTTTCCATCTTTGCATACAGAGGTGATGGGGCATCTAGCTATCCTAAACCCCTATTTTACTAAGTGATCTACTAGGGTGCAATTATTTGAGAGCTAGCATCTTTGCAAGCCCTAGGATTAGATTCGCTAGAAATAGTGACAGAAGTTGAAGATGAGATCATAAAATTTAATATTGATCTCTCATTCTTTAAAGGCAAATTGAATCAAATTGAGGTAAAATTAAGCCTCTTTTCTGATAATTTTAATAGATTTATTCCTTCCTTAAGTGGAGATGATGATCAAATAAAGGCCTTAGATTCTTGGAGGAGTGAATTTGATAGCAAAATGCCTAGTGATGAGGAATTTAGTTTGGGGACAGATGTGGATGTGGAAGGGTTCAATAAGATATTGGACAAAGCTTTCAAGGCAGAAACTGACATCAACAAGTTTCTAGTAGATGTCAAGAATATCACTGATGCAAGATGGGATAGATAAAAAGTACAGATATAGAGTACTCAGGAATTCAAGTGGCCATCAGATGATGAAGTGAAAGCATGGGAGCTGATGACCACACCCAAGAGAAAGAAGCCAGCAATTGAAGAAGAAATCTTGGACAATGAGTAAGGGTGACTACTTGGCACCTCACTATTGAAAATGAAGAGGACAGTTATTGAAAAAGGAGAATGTAGGTGAATATAAAAGTACGATCATCCAGACTCAACATAATTAATGCCATCTACTATGTATACTATCAGATTGAAGTCACTAGATCAGGAGAAGAACAAAGAATATCTATTTCCATCTTTTTGACTTGGTCATTTCCATCGCTTCTTCTCTCTCTTTCTTTTTGTCTCTTTTGTAGTTTTAGGGTTAGCTTTTCTGAGACCATCCGAAGCTTGTAGCATCCTTGTGAAAAGGATTCCAAGATGGTTGAAGACCTATATATAGAAGAGAGTTGTATTTTCAAATATGATGAAAATATATTATAAAAATTAGTCTTTCTAAATTTTTGTCTGTGTTCTTTCAAACTTCAAAGATTTTTCATGTATGAAAGAAGGATTACATCAATAAAATACGGTGCAATTTTACTCTTCTCTATTGTTGTCTCTTTATTTCTTGTGTATGCTTTTTTTGTGCTTAAGATTGTAAGGAACTCTAAAGCATTTTGGTTACAAGGTGAATATCTAATTACTTGCAAGTTTATTTCATGCAAAGAACTAAGTTTTGTGAGTGGTTTTAGGAAGCATATTAGTATTTAAAGATTTGAGATAGTATTTTAGAGGTAATCAAATAATTTGTAAGGCAACTTATCCTAATTGCATGTAGGTTGTAAGGCAGCTTACAGTGTTTTGTTTTTGTGAAACTTCAAGCTTTTGACTCTGTAACCCAAAGAATAGGCACTGATCTAGGTCTTGGTCTGATAATCTATCATCATCTAAGTTTTCAAAACATTCAAAATTATTTCGACACACCTGTTACTAAAATATATGAGTTGAACTCATCAAGGACTTATGTTAGTAGGACAGTGTCCACTTTATTATTTCTTTAGAGAGTGAATCATTAGGTTATCCCTCCTAAAATCAAAAGGAAGAAGGATGCAAAACCTTGTCTCACTAGTTTATATTCTCAAAACCATATCCTGGCTTATAGTACTCTATTTTAAGTTAGTCATTGCAATCTCTAAAGTGTTCTATAAGTTGTTACAGTGAGGTTTTAGGTTCATAACCAGTGAATGAAACAATCCACCAAATAAATAGACTGAAGTATTAGTAATCTTTAAAAGGTAAAACCTGCCTAAGTCTGTAGAGCTCAAAAATGAAGAAGGATATTATCCAATCCTTAGAAATTAGCCTTTCTCTTTCCTAAAAGAGGTTTCATCCAGGTATACAAGGTATATTGTCATCATTAGGTAAGTGTTGCAAGAAAAAGTGCTAACACAAGTTCAGCCCCATAAACCAGGGAAAATGGTTTAGCTCTTGTTGGTGTATGGATGCTATTTCTATAGGGCCATAATGCCAAGTTTATCTAAATATGCCATTCTCTTCCTGACTTATCAACTAATCTTTTCAATATTTTAAGGATGTTCTTTTTTGTAGCCTTGGCTTGTCTATCACCTTTAGGATAGTAAATCAAGGAAGAATGGTGAATAATATGAAATGTTTCACAAATTTCATCCACATCTTTGTTCTTGAATTTCTTTCCATTGTCTGTAATGATGGCATGAGGAATACCATATTGAAAAATAATGTGATTAAGGATAAACATGGAAATCTACTTCCCTATGGTAGTTGTCAAAGGAACAACCTCTACCTACTTAGTGAAATATTTTGTCATTGTAAGGATATATTTATGTCCATTAGAAGATGGTGGGTAAATCATGCCAATTAAGTCAAAACCCCATTGATAAAATTACCATGTTGTGATAAAGGGATATAATTATTGCACTGATGCATGAATCATGTCGCCGTGATATTGGCATTTAGCACAAAATTTCACAAATTGACAAGCTTCTTTTTCTAAGGTTTTCCAAAAATTCCCCATGTGAAGGATTTTCTTTGCTAAATTTAATCCACTATAATGTGACCCACAAATCCCCTCGTGGACATCTCTTAAAGCTAACCTTGATTCCTCTTCCTCTAGACATCTAAGGAGCATTCCATCAAGACCCTTACGATACAATGTGTCTGATAGGATTGTATAACAAGCTTATTGTCTTATGAAATGTCATTTTTGGGCTCGGGTTTGGTCCAAAGGTAAGGTTTGGCTTTTAAGATAAGTGTAAATTGGTCCATACCAAGGTGAGTCATGTCCATTAAGAAAGGAAATTATTTTGGTATCGGGTAAGTCAAATGCTGATTTTGCCAACTCTTCCACCAAGAATTCATACCTTACATTCTGATCAAGAATTTGGAGTAACGAAGCTAAAGTAGCCATTGCATCGGCTGCTCTGTTTTTGTCTCTTGGAATTTTCTCAAAGGTAATCAAAGAAAAATATTTTTTCCAATCATCCACCATCATTTTATATGGCATCAATTTTTCATCTTTGGTGTTGTATTCATCATTGATTTGGTTGATGACTAATTGAAAGTCTCTATAAAATTATAATTCTGTGACATTCCATTCCAAATCCATTTTGAGACCTATGACCAAAGCTTAATATTCAGTAATATTATTTGTGCAAGGAACCAATATTTTGTAAGATTTGGGAATTGTACAACCTTGAGGTGTTATCAAAATAATTCCTGCCCTTGAACTACTTTGAGTATATGATCCATCAAAATATAAAGTCCATGTCTTTGCTTCCACATTAACAATCTCTGAATCAGGAAATTCCACTTTAATTGGATGTGTAGACTCTAAAGGATGTTCGACCAACTGATCATAAATTACTCATCCCTTGATTGCTTTCCTATCCATGTACTCAATGTCAAACACACTAAGTACTGTCACCCACTTTGGAATTCTTCATGTTAGGGCTATTTTACTAAGTAGATACTTTAAAGGATCAATTTTGGCAATTAACTTCACTTTATGCATCAACATGTAATTTCTAAGATTTTGAAAGGAAAACACCATAGCTGGGAAAGCTCTTTCCATGAAGCTATAGTTCAATTAATACTTTATCAATGTTCTACTCAAGTAGTAAATGGCTCTTTCTTTTCCTTCATTGTCTTCTTGTGCCAATAGGACCCCTAAAGATTTCTCTATTGCTCATATATAAAGTAACAAAGGTTTGACTTTAATAGGTGACATTAAGATGGGTGGATTCACCAAGTATCTTTTTAACAATGTGAAAGCTTTGTCACACTCTTCATCCCATGTAAAAATAGTGTCTTTATGTAGTAACCTTGTGAATGAATGACATTTTTCTGCCAATTGAGAGATGAACCTCCTTATAAATTGAAGTCTTCCTTGAAGAGACCTTATTTGGCTAGTATTCTTTAGAATTTACATGTCCATTATTGCTTTTACTTTCTAAAGATCTACTTCAATGCCTTTTGCAGAAACAATGTAACCTAAGAGTTTGCCGGAGTGTACCCCAAAAGCACATTTCTTTGGGTTGAGTCTCACTTTGAATTGTTCTAGCCTTGTAAAGATCTTGTCTAATATTGGTAAGTGATCATTTCTTTCATGTATTTTTCCAGAATATCATCCACATAGTCTTCTGAAAAGGTATGTATCATATCATGAAACATGGTAGTCATTTATCTTTGGTAAGTTGCTCTGACATTTTTGAGACCGAAGGGCATCACATTCCAAAAAAAGGTTCCTCATGGGAATGTAAAAGTTGTCTTCTCTTGGTCTTTGGGTGAAATTTGAATTTGAATGTATCCACTAAATCCATCCATCAAGGAAAGCATAGAATGACCCACTGTTAAGTCTGCTATTGTATCAATGCTAGGTAGTGGAAAATCATCTTTTGGGAAAGAAAGATTGAGATCTATAAAATCCATGTAAAATATTATAGATTTGTCATGTTTTGTGACCAGAACAATGTTGGATATCCATTCTGAATATGCAATTACTCTTATGAATTCAACCTTGAGGAGCTTTTCCAATTTTGCATTTACTAAAAGTGCCACATGAGGGTGCGTCTTTCTCAATTTTTTCTTTACAGGTTTCACACCGGGTTTCACATTTAAATGATGCATTATGAAGCTTGGTTCTAACCCAAGCATGTCGACATAAGACCATGCAAATTTAATTTTCTTTTCTTGAAATAATTTGATGAAATCCTTCCTTTTTGATGGACTCAAAGATGCTACTAGATGAATAAACATAGGATCCTCTTCGGTGCCAATGTTAAATTTCCCTGTTGGTTCAATAAGGATGGGTGATATTTCATCTTCATGTTCGCGTAGGGAATCCAACCTCTCTTCCTTAGGTTCCATAATTGGGTTTTCACCTTTGGAAACATTCGATATTTTGACTTTTTTAGGTTCTAGCACTACCACATGTTGGTTTTCACCACTAGACCTTTTCATTTTTTATATTTTTTTTCTTTTATTTTGTGGATTGAGAGGTTGGACCCCTACCTCTATCATTATTTCCAAAATGTATTCATCAATGGAAGAAGATGGTTCAATCACATTTAGGTATTGGGCCATTTCAAGGTCATTAGGAAAGTATAATAGTTCATTTGGTTTAGATAAATCCCAATCAATGAGGTCGGGGTGCATTAAGGATAAGGATTCATTTGGGAAATTTTTATTTGAAGGGTTTAAGGACACGACCTCATTTGAAGGTTCGTACATTGTATCACTTAGGTCTATGACATGGGCTTCCTCAAGATGTTCCATGGAAGTTGGATCAAAGTCCCCCTCACTAGAGTCCTATCTAATTTCCATGGGAAAGAATGCATGTGGATTAAATACAACATTTGAATCACCCCCATGAAGGTACCCAAGGTTCACCTACCCATTGACCAATCCTAGATTCTTGACCTATGTTGGATTCTTGAGGTTCACTTGATACTTCTATAGAATTCAAACCTTGATGTTCATTTTCTTGACTTGTAACAGTGGGAATAGTTGCATATGTGTGAATAAAATCAACTTCTATGTCATGACAAGATTCTTTGGAAAAGGAATCCCACTCATAATCCCTAGAATCATCTTCACTTTCAGAACCAACCATGTGCACACATTCATGCGAATCATGCATTGGACTTGAACTTTATCCTTTATGTTGAAAACCTATTTCGACTTTCTCTTCTTTGGCTCTCCAAGATGGTTCAATGGGCTCTAATAATCCTCTATTTCAAACTCCTAAGGGTCCCCTTCCCTTATATCTCATTTTTTGCATGATTTGATACCCTTTCCCATATTGATCAGTTTGAATGTTGATGTGTTGTACCCTTTCCATAGAATTATTTGAAGTGTCTCCTTCCTTATAGATCCATTGTAGTACTTCATTACCCTCCTTCTCTAAGGAAGATTTATCACTCTCTCTTGCAAAATGAGCATTGTATTTATGAGGGGAATGAGCACTTGATGACTTCCCATGTGTCCTAGGAGAGGTTGGTAAACAAAATAGGGAAAAATAATATTCCCCCACTCCCTTGGAGTTGATTTTACATTGTTTTTCAAAGGTGTGCATCAATTAACTCATCTTTTGATATTGATCCATCTTAGCGTGTTCTCTTTCTTCCTTGGTAGGTTTCAAAGTTTCCATCTTCAATGTAGAAGTCTTAACAGAATGATCATGTGAACTTTGACCCTCATTATTCATGTTTTCCTTTCCCTTAGTTGTTGTAGTTGAGTTAGTTTGATTAGGTTTTGAGATGGAAGTAGCATTTGATGTCAACTTCAAACTTTCCTCTTTGGGTTATTCAATAGTATCATTAGGGATGACTCCTTCCCTATTGTGAGGAATAAATAATTCATGACTTGGTTTCAATGTATTGCAATATTGGAAGGGATTAGAATCTCCTCCAATTGTGATCTCCTCACCTCTATATGGAAATTTTATGCATTGGTGATAAGTAGAAGGTACCACTTACATCTCATGAATCCAAGGTCTTCCCAATGGGATATTATAAGTTAACTTCATGTTGAGAACTTGACATATGGTATCTTTTTTAATAGGTCCCACTTGGATGGGTAAAACAATCATGCCTTTTGAAGACCTTTCTTCCTCATCACAATCTTTAATGGTGATTTTCTTCTTAGGGTCAATGGATGATTCAGATATCCCTAAAGACTTGACAAGGTTTAATGTACAAATATTGAGCCTGGCTCCCCCATCAATGAGAAATCTCTTAACTCTATGCCTTTGGATTAACACTTCAATATGCTGTCAGATTTGATAAACAACAAATCCACCCAAGAACACCTGCATGCAAGACTATCACAGAGAATAAGCAAAGACAGAAAAAGAGAGAAGAAGCTATGGTGGCCAAAAAGTCAGAGACATGAAATCCATGTTGACAGAAAAAGCTTCTATATTATCAACTACTGAATTAGATTATAATCTCATTAATGAAATGCAAAGAAGTGAATCCTTATAAAAGGAATCACAAAACCCTAAAGAATTATAAGCTGCCTAAGTGAAACTTAAGCATAGAGTAAATAGACTAATAATTAAATGATTTAATTATTAGCTATATTATGACTACTCTAACACCCCCCCTTAAGTGTAACTTAGGAAGAAGCAAAACAACTAAAGACTACTGCAGAAAGCAGGAAAGAAACTATGGGTCCCGACAACTAGGCCTGATCAGGTACCCAAGTATAAGAAAATAAACTAGATGAAGGAAACTAAGCCTCCAATGTAGGGAAAACATGTCCCAGAGAAAGGAACAAGAAAGAGCAAGAAGCATCTCCAAAGCATGTAGCTGAAAACTCTGTCAGAAGAAACTGCTGGAACCCTCACTGAAGTGCATGACCAGGTAGAGAAGACAATGTCTGAAGAGCTGATCAATCAAACCAGAAAGAAATAGAACCAACAGGTGAACCCCCCATAATGCTGAACTGGGAGAGGTGACAGGAACACTGAAATGCAATGCCAGAAACATCTGCAGAAAGTACAACCAGGAACACCAATAGTGCAACAAAAGTAAAAACATTGGATAAAGGGCAGTGTCACTGACACACATCATGGGCTAATTTCATGGAAGGTACGCTCACTTGACAAAGGTGGATGCACCTAAAATGGCATAATCATCATAACCCCCCATGGCACTTTATAACAGAGTGCGAGTAGAAAAACACACAAGGTGTACAAGATCTCAGAAATGTAGAAGTAGGCACTTTATCTCAGTGCATTTACAGACCAAAGATACATCAGAAGAAACATACAAGCTCAGAAGTTAGAAAGATGAGTGAGCTAGAATATCAGAAGAAGAGATCCCAAGACCTGTAGACCCAAGCAATCCACTAGAGTGTATAAACTTCCAAACTCAGAGGAGAGAAAACCTAGACTAGAATCTGGAAAAAATACCCCTGCAACTAAATAGTACACTGAACCAAATTTTCGACGATATCTGGTTTGCCAAAAATAGAGTTCGGATGAGCCAGATATGGCTCATGGAAGGCAAAAAAAAACATCAGACTTCAACAGAAAAAAATACTATAGAAATGGTAGAACCCAAAAACCCAACCTCCATCATCCGAAATTTCTTAGAAAGAGCTTTCCGATGGTATATGGAAGTCAGAAAAAGACTCCCGGATGCTCAAGATAGAGCGAAAACAGTCTCGGGGGGTCAAAAGGGCCTCAAAAGGCTAGAAGTAAGCCCCTGGGGATAAAAAAAATGGCCCCTGGGCTCATGGCGCGTGCAAGGGCTGGGCCAAAGCCCCTGGGCTGGCATATGACCACCCGCTTAAACACATAAGCCCGTAGGGGCTAGCGCAAATGTGCCACCGGAGGCGGGCACCGGCCGGAGCGGCGAGCAGGTGGAGCGGCGGCGGGGCCGCAGAGGGCCGCGGGGCCAGGAGGCAGCAGAGCCGGGCGGCGGGGGGCCACGGAGGGCGGCGGGGCCGGGAGCCAGCAGAGCCGGGCGGCGGGGGGTCAGCGGGGTGCGGGGGCCGCAGGGGCAACGCGGGGGCCACTAAGCGGCGGTGGCCGGCGGGGCCGGTGGTGGAGGGGGCCGGGGCGGCGCGCAGGTGGCGTGGAGGTGGTACGGCAATGACGCCCAGAAAAAAGCACTGTGCACGTTAAAAAATGCCAAAAAATATTTAAAAAATGATTTTTTTAAAATTTCCTTGAAAAACATGCCCGTACGGCCTTGCAAGGCCAATAAATTTCTCCCCGAGGCTCCGGTGTCCAAATCGGACGTGTCTTATATGGATTCTAGGGTTTTTGGGCCTTCTGGACGCAACCGTGAGGTCGGTTTTGGTCCAAAGTGCCTCAAAAAACAAAGAACCCCCAGAACCAATGAAAAATGCCAGGAAAAGACTCGCGAACTTCAAACCCTCGCTTGCTTCAAAAAGACCAGAACAATGAGCAGCAGGAGAGCTCTGATACCATGTTAGATTTGATAAACAACAAATCCACCCAAGAACACCTGCATGCAAGATTGTCACAGAGAAGAAGCAAAGACAGAAAAAGAGAGAAGAAGCTATGGTGGCCAAAAAGCCAGAGACATGAAATCCATGTTGACAGAAAAAGCTTCTATATTATAAATAACTGAATTAGATTAAAATCTCATTAATGAAATACAAAGAAGTGAATCCTTATAAAAGGAATCACGAAACCCTTAAGGATTATAAGCTACCTAAGTGAAACTTAAGCATAGAGTAAATAGACTAATAATTAAATGATTTAATTATTAGCTATATTATGACTACTCTAACATATGCAAGGGAAAATTTTGAGGGTGGGTAATAGACATGGCATCTTGTCTGGAGAATGAAAGGCAATGAGGAGCTATGAGATGTCCTACCATATTTGGAAACTTATCCTCTTCCAAGGTTATAGGAACATTGGTTTCCACTAGGTATTTTTCCAATATTTCTTTGTGATTAGGAAATAGTTTCAACAACTCCAAAATAGAGATTTGTGCTGGAGTTTTATGCAATTGATCCACCAAACTATAAGGATTTATTGAAAAAGATGTTGGTTTAGCCAAAATAGTTGTTGAAGTAAGACCAAAGGTTTTAGGGGAACTTCCTTGTAGGGTAACTCTTGCTTCTTGCCCCCTAGTTACAACATTAGAGGACTCCTGAATAGGTTGTTCTTTGATTACCATAACATTGTTCTTGAATTATTTATATTGTTCCCTCCATTGTTTGAGTTGGAAGATTCACCTTTTTCATGTTTGTAGAAAGGAGTCTTAAAGGCTATGCGATCTTCATTATTTTGAGGGCCTTCTACCTTTATCACACCATTTTCAATTAGGTCTTGCACTACGTGTCTTAAATGCATGCAATTATTTGTCTTATGTCATTGATTTCTATGGTATTCACAATGACTAGACTCACTCCACTATGTAGGTTTGATTTGTGGTTCATATGGTTGAGCTCTAGGTAAGTCAATAAGCTTATTAGCAATGAGGGTTCTTAATTCCTTCTCAAGAGGTTCACCCAAAGGTGTAAATTTTCTTTTAGGATTTGGTGTAAAGAAAGGCTTAGGCTTGTTAGGCCCTTGATTTATCCCAAAGTTATTATTGTTATTGAAAGGCACTTTGGGTTCTTGGCCCACATTTTTATCTTGAGAAAATGCTTTGGTAAGATTGAAAGGGGTGGCCTTCAAATTGTTAGCCTCTACAACTCCATCATTCACCATTCCTTTATTTTTATTCCTCATCCAAAACCGGTTATTGTTAGGAGGATTTCTATTTTGGTTGTTATTGGAGGTATTGTTGTTATTGTTCTTATAAATCTTAAGTTCTCCACTTTTAACCAATACCTCTTCCGTCGTAACCCCATTCTCAATTAGGTCTTGGAAAGACCTAGGAAATTGTAGTCTTAACCGGTAATTCATCTCATTAGTCAATCTATTAATAAATATATTGATCTTCTCTTTTTTAGGTACACTTTGAGGGTATCTAGAAAATACCGCTCTCCGTCGTTGTAAGAAAAGTAGGAATCCTTCTCCCTCTCATTGCTTGGTATTACATAAATTTATCATTGTAACCTCATGTTTGATATTGTAAGAATAATGAGTCATGAATTTGGAGGCCAACTCTTCAAAGGTTCAGATGCCATAGGGTAACTTCAAAAACCACTCCATGGACATGCCTCCTAAACTTCTAGGAAATAACCTCATGAGGTAAGTCGTATCATGCATGGACTCTAGGATCAATGGGAAAAATTCCCTTAAGTGATCTTGAGGATCAGTTACATTCCTTCATACTTGTCATATTTTGGAAAGATAACATTAGTTGGGAATGGAACCATAATTAATGTCTAATCAAATGGAAAAGGAAACAAAGATTTGATAGAAAAGGGTTTAGGAAACCTGCTTTGTTTCAGTGTTTCCAATTGCATTTGGAAGAGTTTGTTTTTTTTGTTAATGATATCAATAAGATTAGCCTTAGCTTATTTTTGTTTAATTTGATTGACATCATAGTCATGGGGAGGTTTGAGACCCGTTTGTGCTAGGTCTAGGAAGTATTTTTCTTTGTCTTTTTCCAACAATTTTTCTATGAGCTTCCTAAAGAAAGGACTTTGCATTGCTTCATTGACCTTTTCATTAGTTGCCTCTTCATCATTAGGGTCAATGTTGCCCCCATTTTTATTATTATTATTTAACCCTTGGTTGTTAGGGTCAACATTTCCTCCTCCAAGATTATTTTTGTTTAACCCTTGGTTGTTAGGGTCAACGTTTCCTCCTCCCATGTTATTGTTATTTGACCCTTGGTTGTTAGGGTCAACATTTCCTCCTCCAAGATTATTATTATTAACCCCACAACCTCTATTATTGTTTGTATATTTGTAAACGTGGTTGATTTGATCAGGGTCCATGTTGCCAAATGGAAAAGACATTGTTGGCTTTGTCTCCTTTATAGGTTCTTGTAAGGGTCTTAAAGAAGTAAAGTTATCACTCAGAAAAGGACACTCCAGCCTTTGATACCTTCTGTCAAGTGGCAGGGTAGACTTGATATAATGAGATCACGTAAAATCTAGCATGAACATAAATTGTATAAATATCTTAGGCTTTTCCCTTCACTTAAATGATCAATCCTTTGATGATTTTGTGAAATGTCTAACAATGAAGGATTCTGATGAAATTGAATATACACAGAGGTAAAATCTCCAAAAGGGTATCCAAAAATGCAGGTATCTTGTTTTCAAACCTTCGAGAAATATCCACTATTTTCCCTTCTATGTTTCTAGGTGTCACTTCCTATTGTGTAAGCGTCACTTTAATGTTAGTACACGTTGATTGGAATTCTTGTACGCGGCACTCTGCAGTTAGTATGTGATGTTTTCCTATTGATAGGTGTTGTTGAATTTTTTCTAGGAAGCACTTTCTAGTGACTTACGTGGTTTTTGACAAATGCTAGGTGTTGTTTTAGTTGTTTACACATCACATAAATGTCTGTAAGCATCACTTAATTGTTGATACGCGGCACTTCAGAGATCAAAGTTGAATTTTCAATTTTTTTAGGTTTTAAAAGTTTAAGGTCTTTGATCAGATATGTCAGAGAAGATTCTTTCTTGAAAATGAAATACAAACTCAACACACACATCAAATTTGCATCATGTCCCTAAAACAACACTAAAAGTGTATTTTCTAGGTCATTTTCACAAGTATATCACAAGAAAGTCTTCCAAGCAACCTACCTAGAGCCAAAAAAATTTGGCTTTTAACAATGGCTCTTAAAAGGAAGGCATACTATTTTAAATAGGTTTTAATGAACACATCCCTTCTAAATCATGTCAAGTTCCTTTACCCCCTTGTGGGCTTCCCACACGCACAAAAGTATGATTTTGCACAATCCTGAAGGACTACTCGATGAAGTGAGGATGACTTGCACACAACTTAGTCACTTTTTGATTAAGGTAAAGTGCATTTATTTATAGTGGGTTGGATGATATCACGGCTAAAGTGATTGTCTCCCACTTTGGGTCGTTCCATCTCACCGCCTTCACAAAGGAATTCTCAGGAGGCAGGCCCTCTAAATTTCTAATTGATCTAGCATATATAGAAAAATAATAAATTGAACTGGGTTCAACAAGTTTGGCAGTTTGATTCACTTAAAATGGTGAAGAGCATATCCCTATTGTCGTTCCTTGTTCAAAACACCTCAAACATGCTTGTTCTTTTTCAACCCCTTGACAAGGGAGTTGTTAAAATTGAAGTGTTTGGTTAATTCCTTATCCCTTTCTTTCTACCAAATTCAACTGACATGTTTGGCCTTTTGATCCACTTCGGAAAGTGGAGAGCATATGCCTAATGTTTGTTCAATTTGGACAATAATATGGTTTTTCCTATTAAACTAGATTATAAGAAAATCCACAATTTAAGTAATGCAAGCTTGATTTGAGAAATACCTTGTTTTCGAAGCTAGCAAAGGCTAGGTGCATTTTTGATGGATTTTTTTTTTTTTTTTTTTCTAACTCACCTAGTGGCGATCATTCCCACTCTGGCTCCTCCAACAAGTTAGTCAACACAACCAAGAAAGTGAATAAAATCTTGAAAATAACTTGACAACATGATGCTAAGCTCTTTTTGTTCAAATTTTGCAAAATCAAACTTAAAGAACTCAAAAAACAAGAAATCAACTAAAGGGTAGGGAATTTATTTTTGTATGCAAAAAATAATTTTATATAGTGATCATACAAATGTTATTCTTCTTTTAAAACTTCTAAAATATTTAAAGCATGAATTTCCTTAGCATGTTTAGTTTGTGCTCTTACCTCTTTACTAGGCCTTGCGACTCTAAGTTCTGGTTTCTGAACTTTCAAATGTTGTGTCATCTGTAGAGAACAAAAGCAGAGAGAATTAAAATAGAGATAAAATCAAATTTAAACTTGAAATAAAGCCATAAATTCTATGTGGCATTTAACAGCTAGTACGTGACATTTAACTCTTAATAAGTGGAATTTAAAACTTTAAAGTGAAATTTAAACTTTAACACACATCATTGAAAAATGCACAAGTGGTAAATTAAACTTCACAGGCGGCATAGAAAGTTAAAATGCATCACAAGACAGATCACACGTGGCAGTTGACAGTTCACAGGCGGTGCTTTGTAGCTCACAAGTGACACTTTATAGGCTTACGTGTCACACTTTGTCTCATACGCGATGAAAGAAATTAAGACAAAAATAGAGTAAAAATTTGCATGCATCATTTCACTGTTGACAGGCATCATCAAAATATTCATACACGTAAAATTTGCATGTTTTGTTTCACTGTTGATAGGCATCATTAGAATCTTCATACACGTCACCTCACCTATCTTCTCCAAAATAGACATAAAAGGGAAGCCAAAAACACACAAAACTTGATAAAATGATGAAAAATGAGGCCTAAAGCCCATGGTCGGTGCCATTTATATGTGAGTTAATACACCTTCATGAAATTAAGACAATTAACTACAATTCTATTGAAAGAAATAAACAAATTAATCTAAAGAATTATATTTAACATCCATAACATCTCATGGTTATCTAACTAGGCTTTGCAAGTAGAGCTCTCAACCTTAATCTCTACTAGTGACCTTCCTACAATGAGAAATTGATGATAAAATGCTTAATCTAGCTCTCAATTCTCTCAATTTGATACAAAAATGAACTCAAATGCTCTCATGAAATGACATGATATCTCAATTTGCTATGAAATGCTCTTACTATTTGCTCAAAATTCTATGAAATTGCCTATAATGAGGATGCTTTGCATTCAAATTTTCCAGGATCCTTTATGCTTGAAAAATGCTTGTATTTATAGTAAAATCCCAAGGGTAGGGGGTAGAGTCAATTGATCATTGGTTAATCCTTGGTTGAGTTTTATCTCTCAAATGTTTTCAAATAAGGGGACCATTTAAATGTTGTCCTCAAAGGGTGGGACAAGATGAGTGGATGAGGTTTTAAAGAGTAAATGAGAGGTTGAGATGCAAAATTGGAGTGATCCATGTGCAAGTGTATTCTTAATTCTCATTGGCTTCTTTATTTGTGTTGAAAATATATTACGATTGTAATTAATTCAATCATTTAATTAATTTATCCATGTAAGGAATAGGTTCAATTTGATTTTTTATTTAGAGTATACAATTAATTGATTAAAATCAATTGCATAATTTGATTAATCCTTTTAGGCTTGTATTTAATTATTTGATTTCATGGTTAATTAATCCCTTGATTTAAATTTGATTTAATCCACTTCGATTGATAAATGCCCATTTAAATTGATTTTGATCCATTTTGAAGCATTTGAAGCATTTTGCTGAGATTTGCAGAATTTGATAATACTAAGACACCTGGTCAATTTTGGGTGTCTACAGTTCCTATTATGGAGCTTGACATTATGTAAACAATGTTAGCCTAATCCTTGGGGGCTCATTTTCTTGCATAGTTTTGTGAGCAATATAGTAGGTACCCTTTCATCCTTGTTCCTACACTTGGGGGGCAAGGAGGCCATCCCCTTCTTTTCTATTTTTCTGGGATCCACTTTTCCCATGGTTAAGGAGTATCTATCTATTATGTGATATCCAATCATAAGTGAAAATTTTGGTTTACATTAAGGATCTATGTCCTTGATTATAACCTATTTTGTTGTTTGACAATGTGTTTCCATGGTTGATAAATCTCGCACCTTGGAAACTGAATAGTGTGCTATCCCTCATGAGGGTTACTTTTCACTTTTTGCATGATATCTCTTTACATTCATCCCTTCCATGGCCTCATATGAGCTGTGACCTTCTTGTCTTGGACTGGGTGTTGTCTATGGATATTTTCTTAATGTTGAAGAAGGCTTTATCCTTGTTCTTTTCTTTCCTTAACATGTCAAAATAGTATGTATTTTTCCATCTTAAGGAGGGGGCATATATACAGCCTCCCTATTTCTATATTATGCATTTTTATTCTAACCTTTTGTTTTGAAGAATGCTAAATCCTCTGAAGGTAATGCACATAAGTTGCTAAATCCTGAAGAGATACACATTCAATTACAATTCAATATGCTAAATCCTCAGAAGGTAACACACATAATTTTCTAAATCCTAAAGAGATACACATTTTAAAAATGTATTCCATGGTGATATAAGGATATGGATGCAATAGTACTTCATAAAATCCATCAGAAGAGGCACTACATACATTCACAAAGCCGCTAGAAGGTGCATGAATTTATGGGGTGAGTATCAATTGATTGGTTAGTGGGCCATCCTATCATTTTTGTGGTTCACAATGAGATACACACATCTTACTGGGCAAGCTAGCCTCTCTCTCTCTCTCTCTCTCTCTCTCTCTCTCTCTCTCTCTCTCTCTCTCTCTCTCNCTCGTCTCTCTCTCTCTCTCTCTCTCTCTCTCTCTCTCTCTCTCTCTCTCTCTCTCTCTCTCTCTCTCTCTCTTTTTGACTGGTGATGTCTCTCTTTTTGCAATCTTGTGGTTGATAAACACTTCAATCCTTGGGGGCTTGAGGATTACTTTTTCCCTTTTGATTTTAATAAGATTATCTTTTCTTTATGATCTTCTTTACCAAGAGTTTGCATCGATTCATGTTGATCTCTAAGTTTTGTTCATCATTAGTGTTCCACACTTAGTCATTTATCTAGGCACTTTTAGCCGATCATAACTGCGACTGAGCTATCTAGTATAGGCTGAGCGATCTAGCACAGTCGTTGCTAAGATGATAATAGTTGTTGATTCACATGGTTAACAAGTTTAGTTTATGCCAAGCGATAGAGTCTTTTTGTGCCGAGAAAGACAGTTTTTTTTTGTATGTCAGGATTGACACCAATTTTGAGGTAAACTATTTTGGGGTGAATTATCTAAGAATTTTATGTTTTCAACAGGATAATTATGCATTTAATTATTTGATCCCACTATGTGGCATGAATCCAATCAGAAAATTGGATTGCCTAAGCGGCATAAGAATTTGATCCTGATCGTTGATCTAGATCGAATTGTCAGATCCATAAAGTATATCAAGATTTCTTCTTACCCTAATTTTAAGAGAACATAGATAGAAGGAAAATGTGTACATGAGAGATGTGCGAAGAGTTGTTTTGTTAGAGGAAGCATAGATCTAGTAGAGTGAAAGAGTAGTGAGAAATAGAGTAAAGACATATTAGATTATTAGATCAGAGAAGGTATTGAAAAGAGGAGATCCATTATCTTCATCCGAGTGCATATCAAAGGATCGGATCTTGATACATTCTTACAAGTGGATCAAGTGAAATATCTTAACAAAGTTGTTCTAACAGACCTTTCTAAATCTCTTAGCTGAGTTCTTAATTTTTAGTAAGTTTAAATCCTTTTACAAGGTAGATTGTAATGATCTGTAGCTCTTAACTAGGTAGACCTTTATCTAGGTAGATTACATATTGTGATCAAATTTTGTAGCCCTAACAGGCATACTTTATTACTGTAGTAGTGAATATTTTGTGGGTGTCATCCCCACCCCAATTTTACCTTATTGGGTTTCTGGGTTACCAAAATTCTATGTCTTGTGTTATTTATTTATTGTCATTAATGCTACTAGATGATATATCAATTACATTTATGTATGATTGTGGATCAGTTTGTTTTAAGAGATAAAATTTGAAGATCTAATTCACCCCCCTTCTCAGCATCTTTCTTTCCCATATTGTACTTCCAACAATTGGTATCAGAGCCCAGTTCACTTACAAAAGGTTTTAATCATCTTGAGAAGTACATATCTTGAGATGGATATTTAGAAATCGGGTAAAATCATTGAGAATCAAAATATTGAAATTAAGCTAGAATTACATCAGCTTGAGACAACAAAGCAGGAATTAAGAAATTCCTTGATATCTAGGAAAGATTTGGCCAAAAAAATGAATGAAACTTGTTATCAGGAAGAAGACACTACAAATCTATTTCAGAATGGAAACTCTACTGAGAGTGATGAAGAAATTTTAGATCTACTAGAAAGGAATAATACATTGTGTGAAGAAGTCAGAAACTTGAAGAGAGAACAAGAAGCACAAATAGTAAGACTATGTGAAGTAGTAGAACAAAAGAAGAAAGCTGAAGATGAAAAATCTATGGCTAAAGAAGAAAAAAGAATGATGACTATGAGACTTGATGAAAGGACACATGAAGTACAAATGATGAAAAATAATCAGGTTGACATGGTTAATCAACTGCTGCATGCAAATCAAGAGATCAGTAGGAAAGACATAGAAATTATGAATCTAAGATCTAAGAACAGTCCATTGAAAGATGAATTGAGATTTGAGAAATAACTGAATGAAAGATTGAACATACCCAATGAAGCTTTGACTCATTTTGAAAATCTGATGGAAGTGTCAAGGAGATCTAGAGATTCCTCTGGATTAGGTCATATCAAACAACATACATATTTTGAAAAAGGAGAATCATCTAAGATTGGTGACAAGAGGAATGCAAAGACATAGAACAACAAGCCTGGATGCCATCACTATGGAAAACCAAGACACACTACAAACATCTACCAAAGAAAGAATGGTAAGTCCAATCCTAAACCTAAGCTCAATGGTTATTTCTTTAACTATAAAAATTTAGGACATAAAGCACATTAATGTTGGGCAAAGGAAAATAATGCACCTCCCACACCTGGATTCAATGGTTATTGTTACAACTATCAAAAATTTGGACATAGAGCACAAGATTGCAAATATAATGCTAAACAACATTGGATTAAACACATGGATTAGTTTTCATTACTGTGGTGAGTATGGGCATGTTCTAGAAAAGTGCATAAAGACACATTTCAGAGGAAAATCTAAGAGTTGGATGAATAGAATCCTAGTTTGCTATAATTGTCTGAAACTCAGTCACACTAGGAAGGATTGCAAGACAAGGGTACCTGCTCCCACTATTTAGGAAATTAGAACACAGATTAATCAAACATGGGTAAGAAAAATAGAATTGAGCAGCAGTGAAGCTACTAAAGCTGAGATCACCCAATCCAATGGATCAGTTGATCACACCATCAATAATTAAGAAAGAAAGGTATATAAGGAACTTTGTTTATATCTCATATCTTTTATTAGTTCCTAACATATAAAGTGCCAAAGTCCATATCTGCATATGTTGAGATGCATCAGGACATAATTTTGAAACATGTACCTAGAAAATTCAATATGCACTATAGGTGTTGAGTAATAGTGTTATTATATAATGAGACTGAGTTCTCTAGTGTATGCTGAGCTGGTATGGGTTGTGACCAAGAGATAGACAAGTTTTGTAAGTCGACCAAGGAAATTTGTTTGACATTCACTCAATGGAGAGAACATTTATTGCAAACCTAAATTTTGACCTTTGGAGCCTATAAAAGGAATGACATGTTCATTACTTATTTTTACCTTGCGATTGAGAATTTCACAGAGAGTTGGAGCGATTCACAAACTTTATTTTTGCAAAGATCTTTCGAAGACTTCTACAGTGTGACATTGGCTACCTTGAGTAAAAGTGTGAATTTTGACATCTTCCGAGGTATTCTGTTCATCATCTTTTGAAACCCTATTTTTTTTGGAATCATGGCCACTAGTTCTTCCACAATAGCGAAGAGTATGGAGAATGAGTTACTAAAAGTTCAATTGGTGAGGAACGAGACCTGTGTGCCTCCTAATTTCTGAGTAGTTCTTGATAGTGCCATCCAGGGTGATCTAATTGGAGCCCTATCATAAATTCCACCTAAGATACTCATGATTCATGATTTTAGGTCATGTTATATGTTCAAGATAAGTGAAGTTGGCAATCACAAGCTAAGAGAATCTTATAGAAAATTGTGCAAAGATGGAGCCCTAAAAGATGAACACAAACATTTAGCCAAGATAGGGTTAATTCATGCCCTAGAATTTTTGAGGGATTTTAGAATAGAATAGATCAAGATTGTTCTAAGTCATGTACATGACATCAACATATGGCTAGAAAATGGACCAGTTAAGATTACAAAGGAAATCATCCATTGTGTAACGGGTTATCCAATTCTTAACGGAAAGAGGACAATGATATGTAAGAGTAAGGAAAACATATAAGAATTCATAGGAGCCATTTGGAATAAAATAGGGATGATGATTTCTACTATCACAGATTTGGAGCTTGATTTTGTGGTTAGGGTTATTGCTCATAATTTTTATCAGTTGAGGTGACTGGACAATGTCCCATGCATTGCAGTTGACCAGGCTTGGAAGATTTTGAAAAAGGATCATACTTATGACCTTATTGAGCCTTAATTGATGCAATTGGCCAAGAACCCTGCTTCAATCAGAAAAGATAATAATTCAATGTGTAAGTTCAAATCTCTACTCGTTGGTATTTTTTTCTACATACATAATACATTTCCTACTTTTGGGAACATAGTGTGGAAAATAGACAGGCCTATGAAACAACAAATCAATGCATTTATTCAGTAGTTAGGTGATAATTTTGACAATGTGATGGGAACATATTTTGTCAAATTCAAGAAAATTATGAGATTGAGGAGTAGAATTCCTAGATCACTTGTTAAGAAACATTATGAGGATGTTTGTTTCCTAGTAGACATAGATTTCACCTATGTGCAGGAAGTAGTGTCGAGGGTAACATGGCTAAGGCCATTACCCTATGAAGTGAATGTTGATGAGACATCTACAGCTATAAAAACTCTATTGGCAGAGGAAATTGATACTGCAGCAAAATATTTTGGGAACTATGAAGAAGCAAAGTCCAAAATCTCTATGGATTTGAAGACTGACACTATGGATAGGAAAAGGAAGAAGATTTTGAAAAATCTTAAGAAGATGGTTGCAATTGAGAGTGATAAAGAAGTAGAGGATGCACCTTTGGGTTTATCAATAGGACATGGAGAAGGTATGTCTAGTGAAGAAGAAGAGAGTGAACCTGAAAAGGATATCATTGTGAAAGGAAAAGGGAAGCAACCGGTAGTTGCCAAGGAAACTAAACCAAGTCAAGAAAAACCTAAGGCTACCCCTCCTATTTATAACAAGCCTAGAACAAAAAAATCAACCATTTCTGCATAATTGAAGTGAAAAAAGGTGTATATAATGAAGAATGCTGGTGAGAGCAGTTCAGGAAAGAGAAAACAAGTTGAAACTAAGACACTATCGAGCATGCTTGAGAAAAGATCAAGGAGAAAACTAATCTTGGAAGAAGAATAAGATGAGGAGAAAATAGATACTGATGAACCTAGGAACATACCTACAACATCACAAAAATCAATGACCAATATTGATGAGGTATGCAAGAATATTAGGAGTACAACTGGTTTAGCAAGATTTTAATTTTAGTAAGTATGAGAAGCAAAGAATAGAGAACAAGCACAAGATTCAGGAAGCATTGCTAGAGATGATGTGTATGTATAGGATGAAACCTGTAGAAATAGGAAATATTATTCCTATAGACGTTTATGATATTTTATCACAAGAGTGGCAGTATTCTTTAATGACTGAAAGAAAGATAAGGGAAGGAACACTAGCTAAGGTTATTCCTGATCTAACCAAGAAACAGATAGAAAAATTCATTGAAAAATATCAAAGGAAGTTTATTCCTAAACAAAGAGCCTATGCAATACTGAAGAATGGTGTTGAAGGAGTATTTTAATAGAGCACCAGAATATGGAAGGAAACCTTTGGGTTAATCACTAAGAAGGCCATAGAAAAAGGTGAAGGAACCTCATAGCCAAAGGAAATGGAAGAAGAAACTACTACTGATCAAGTAGAGACTGAGACAGAACCAAAAGAGAAAATAGGAGATTGGAAAACTCAAGATTTGACAATGGATAGTCCCATTGACACTACACTTGGAGAGGACAACAATGTGGATGCCAAAGATCAAAATGAGCCGGTAGACACAGGTGTATTATTTCCCATTCATACAACTAAGGTCAAGACAGAGATAGAAGGATAAAAGGAGGTAATCAATACTAATCCACCTATTTTAGAGGTTGTACAAAAAAATTTAGAGAGTGGAGATAAGATGGAAGAAATTGCAAATAAGACTACAAAACAAGAGGCTATACAAGTGTTGGTGGATCTACCACACTCTCTATCATCTATTGCCACTAGACCCAAAATAGCAAGTATACCTGATCTATAGGAAATCTTGACTCAGATGAAGGCAACAATTGAAATTGATACTAACAAAGGAAAACATATTACAGAACCTAAGCCCAGTATCAGCTCACCAGAGCTCAAGAAGAGGAAGTTCAACAAGAAAAAGTCACCAAGATTAAAAATCACATTAGATGAAGTCATTGTGATTCCTGAATGGGATCCTAAGTGTTTGACATATGAGTAGATTCAGACCCTTCAAGACCTATTAAAGAGGAAGAAGAGACAAGAGGAAATTAAGAGGGAACAAAATCATAAGCAAGTTCTACATGACATAAAGGATATTTTCATTAAAGCTTAAATAATATGGAAGATGAAAGTTAGCAAGCACCAATACTTGAACAGTTAGTTCACATTGTGCGAAAAGTGACTGATGAAAATATTGAGGCCAATGACAAATTGATGCAATGGTTTGAGAGAAGATTTGAGAACAAATTCATGGAGAAGATACCTGGAGAGTTTGCCACCAAATAGCTTGAACTTTCTTCTCTTGTTGAGATTCTTGACGAAGTTGCAAATAATGTCTTTTCATTATACAAGAGATTATGTGATGATACATTCTTTACAAAGGAGAATCAACATCTTATTGAGAAGTTGCATTTAGATATGAAGTCTATAGCAAGTTCATTGAGCATGGATGCTAGTTCTAGCTCCATCCATTTTGATAGATTGACTCATGCAAAGAGGATATTAGCCAAGCTTATGGCTAAAGATGGCCAAATCAAGGCCAAAGTCACAACTACATGAGAATTGGTCAAGAGAGATTCTCATCTCTCTACTGTAGATAGTTTGGTAAGTCTAGCCGTTGAGCTAGAAGTTAAGTTGGAGATTGTGAAGTTTGTTAAGGATATTTGGGATACATAGTTTGAATTGATTTTATAGCTTCATAAACAATTTTTGCATAAATACAACTTAACCCCCATATCTATCAGTGACAAAAACAAGGGGGAAACAGTACTGGAAACAGGAAAAGGATAGGAAACAGAAAAAAATGTGAAAAATAGATATAAATATCTTTGTTGAAGGCATGTATATTATGTAGATAATGTATGAAGTATGGAGTATAATATAAGGGGGACTACATTGTGTTCTTAGGAAAAATTTGTGAATATAAATGATAAGTGTTTTTGCCAATAATATCAAAGGGGGAGTTGTTGATCTCTAAGTTTTGTTGATCATTAGTGTTCCACACTTAGTCATTTATCTAGGAAGTTTTAGCCTTTCATCACTATGACTGAGCTATCCAATATAGGCCAAGCTATCTGGCATAGTTGTTGTTGAGAAGATAATAGTTTCTGAGTCACACGGTTACCAAGCTCAGTCCATGCTGAGCGATAGAGACCTTTTGTGCCGAGAAAGATAGTTTTGTTATGTATGTTGGGATTGACACCAATTTCAAGGTAAACTATTTTGGGCTAACTTATCTAAGAATTTAATGTTTTCAATAGGATAATTATGCATTTAATTATTTGATCCCACTACATGGAATGTAACCAATCAGAAACTTGGATTGCCTAAGGGGCATAAGCATTTGAACCTGATCATTGATCTAGATCTAATTTTCAGATCCGTAAAGTATATCAAGATTGCTTCTTACCCTAATTTTAAGAGAACATAGAGAGAAGGTGAATATGTACATGAGAGATGTGTGAAGATTTTTTTTTTTAGAGGAAGCATAGATCTAGCAGAGTAAAAGTGTAGTGAGTAGCAGAGTAAAGACATATCAGATTATTAGATCGTAGAAGGTATCGAAAAGAGGAGATCCCTTATCAGCATCAGAGTGCATATCAAAGGATCAGATCTTGAAACTTTCTAACAAGTGCATCAAGTGAAATCTCTTAACAGAGTGGTTTTAACAAACCTTTCTAAATCTCTTACCCGAGTTCTTACTTTGTTGTAAGTTTAAATCCTTTTACAAGGTATATTGTAATGATCTGTAGCTCTTAACTGGGAAGACCTTTAACCAGGTAGATTACATATTATGATCAAATTTTTTAGCCCTAATAGGCTCACTTTATTGCTGTAATAGTGAAGTTGTCATCCGCACCCCAATTTTACCTTATTGGGTTTCTGGGTTACCAAAATTTTGTGTCTTGTGTTAGGTAAAAGCACAAAGTTGTGTCACGTTTCAAGACCACTTATCAACACAGCTAAATTTGAGTATTTCTAAATAAAAATTAATTTTTGTCAAACATATGGTCTAGCTAGATTCATTCTTGCTAAGCTAGATAAGTGGTTAAACTTTTCCAATTGGAAATGTCTATTAAATGCATGTTTTATACCAATTACCAAAGAAATAAAATTATTTTAGAAAATTGATGTTTTAATAACCCTTACTCTTTTTAATGATATTTTTAAAGAATATAAAAAATACCCATTTGTAGAGCTCAGAGTCAAGATTATTGTCATATAAAGTTTATAATATTTTGATTAGATCTAATATATTATAATTTCAAAATACAAGTATGTATTTTAACATTCGAGAAGATGATGCTTCAAATAAATAAATAAAATAGTAAATCATATCAAAAAAATTAAAAAATTATATTTAACACTAGACGAGAGAGTCATCTTCAAGAATATGTAATTTTTTTCTGAATGGTGTAAATTTGATAGGGAAAATTTGGAGGGAGATGAAAACTGTCGATTTCAAATAAGTTCAACTTTGAGTAGTTATAACGGAGAAAATATAATTTTAAAATCAATATTTATTCTTTTGTGCACTAGCTATAAATGTTATCTATAACATATTTGGAAATCAGAGGAAAAATAGATTATTTGCATATACTTGTTTGGAGGGAACTAGACCCCAGATTTTCAGTAGTTTTCAGCGATGGAAAAATGGACTTCAAAAATAAAAAAACTATGTACATTCTTGTTAAAAAAAATTTAAAAAAATTATAGACATAAACTTAATCCATTTTTACACATTTCTTTAGTTTACATCATCCTCAAATTCTAAATATAAATGCCACCTTTTATGTCGTTAAAGTTGAACAGTTTGCATGTTGTGGTCCTTTTCCTTTATAAAAGTGTGACACAGGTTTGTCATGAATGCTACTAGATGATAAATCAATTACATTTATGTTTGATTGTGGATCAGTTTATTTTAAGAGATAAAAGTTGAAGATTTGATTCACCCCCCCTCTCAGCATCTTTCTTTCCTATATTGTATTTCCAAAAGTCCATACTCTTGCTAAAGTGGGGGCTAAATGTATCATCAAAAAATGGAAGAACTTCCTTTTTGACTAGTTTAGCCCTTCGAGTAAGTGGTTTGGGGTAATGTCAAGCACCTTTAATGGGTCTTTGAATTGGATCTTTCTTTTTCCTATATTATGCCCCATTTTCCACTTTCTTCTTGCTGATTTCTGGCACTCTGCTCTAGATACTGAGATTTTGACTTGAGGGTCAAAGTAAACCTTTTTGGGTCAATGTCAACCTCAAACTTGACCTATGTCAAGGTTGACCCGGAACCTAACCTAGGAAAAGGTTGACCTCAACCCTGACCTAGTGTTCAAATTTTAGATTCTTGGGACTTCCGGATGTCGGGTTTCGGGAGACATTGTTTCCCACTTCTAGGTCTGTTGTTTCAGGTTTTGAAGTAGTGGATTTTGAAATTACATTTAATATAGGTCCAATTTTAGGGGTATAGGTCTAATGGGAATTTAATTCTCCTATGTAGGCCTCTCTAGAAGAGTGTGCCCTAGATTGGTATATAAGGAAGCCTTCTCCTCTCATTTTCTCTAAGACTTGAAAAGTGAAATCAAAGTGTAAAGTACAAGATAAGAAGAAAGATTTGAATAAAAATAAATATCTATTAAATCATTCAAGCATTCAAACATCTAATTCATCAAGGAGATCCATTGGTAGATATTGAAGGATTCAAAGCTCTATGGAGCTCTCTTGTTGAAGATTTCTCCATCCACATCCATGCAAGCTTCTTCCTATTCCAAGATCCATTCAAGATTGCTGTTGAAGATCTAAAAGAAATTTATTTGAGACATCCTACATCCTACATCCTACATTCTACATTCTACATTCATTTGGTGCATGCATACTTGTAGATCCAAGGATTCGAATCCTTCACAAGGATTTCTATACAAGCAAGGTGAATTTGTTTATTACTTTGTTTACTTATGAAATTTCAATTATATTATAAGGTTAATTCCAAAACTGGGCTTTGACCAAGGTAAACCCCTTCCCTCCAACATAAAAAACCATTTTTCTTGCTGGAATAGGTTCGAAGCAGTGAATTGGAGTACAAATCTAGATACCCTTTTTGGCAAACTGTCCAGATCTAGAAATAGATTTTTTGTCAGACTGTGTAGATAAGAATTGTAAATTTTTTGTCATAATCAGAAATTGTGAACCAAAATCAGAAATTCTGGGTCAGAATCAAAAATTTTGGGTTAGAATCAGAAATTATGGGTCAGAATCTAAAATTTTGGGTCCAAGGTGACATTTATTTTTGGGTCAAAATTAACCTTTCTCAGAAAAGAAATTTTTTTCTGGGTTTGGTAGATCTCACAGTTTCAGTTCAACATTCTAGAAATCAACAATTTATGAGACCGTTTGATAGGTTTTTTAGTAGATTAGTTTTCAGAGGTATGGATTTTATTCTATTATTCTTGACAAACATTTCCAGATTTACACCCCTTATCATAAAAATTTAATGTAAGTGGTTAAATGTGGCATACGATCACTTTTATGAGCAAACCAACATTTTTCTAAACCCTAGCCATATTTTATATGTTACAATAATTAATAAAAGAATTAATTATTATATGCCTAAAGTTTAGCTTAAGTGAAATAGAGATAAAAAGTGAATTAATAACTAAATTAATATGATTTAATTAATAATTGGAATCAGTTTATTACTCTAACATTCCCCTTAAGATAAAATTAGGGAGAAGCTAAAAACCTAGAAAACAACTACTAAAAGAAGGAAAAATGGGTCCCGACAACAAGGCCTAATCAGGTACACAAGTAAAAAAAAATCTCTGTAAAGAGGAGAAAATGGAGAAAATCAAGTGGGAAAACCCCTCTCCAAAAAGAGATGAAGCCTAGTGAAATGATAAAGAAAACTCCAAACTAGAGAATGTTACAGAAAATGGGAACAAAGAGAGAACATGTAGAACACCTCTGAAGCATGAAGCTCCAAACACTGTTGAAAAATAAATGCTAGAACCTCCACTATAATAGAACATGATCAGGTAGAGAAGACTGTAAATAAAACCTGATGAGTTGATCAATCAAAGATGGAAGCATTAGAGCCAACATGAGATACCCCAAAAAATTTTGAGCAGGGAGATGTATGATAGGTACACTGAAATAGACTGCCAAGAAACACTGCATGATGGAGAATGTACAAGCAAAAATAAAGGATGGTTTCATGGAAGGAACACTCACTTGACACACATAATGAGGCTAATGTCATGGAATAAATGTTGAATTGAAAAATATAGATGGAAAACAAGGCAAACATCAAACCTCCCATGACACTTTATAATGTAGTGTGAGTACAATAGAATCCCAAACATGCATAAGATGGCACTTTATTTCAGTGCGTTTGCAAAAGAAAGATGCTACAGAAAAATATGTCTACAATATTCAGAAAGGAAATGATCCCAGGACCTGAAATATCTAAGATATCCACCAGAATCCCATAAAACAAAAATCTGAATAAAAGATACATGGAGAAAATTCTGGGTGTGAGATCCATAGAAGAATAAAGGAGAAAAAATAGCTTTCCGACGCCATGTAGAAGTCAAAAAAAGGAGTTCAGAGGAGAAAGATATAGTGACCAAAGTGTAAAATGGAACCCTAACTTTGACAAGCAAAAAACCCTAAAAATCAACAAAATCAGATAACCAAACTAAAAAAATTAGAACAACTTCAGAACCAGCTTTTCATCGATATCTCGTTTGGCGAAAAATACCTCCGTTTGCTCAAGTTATGAGAAAAGAACCACCGGTAGGTCAAAAACCAAATGAACCAGAGGAAACCTCAGCAAAAAATGGTGAAGCCTGGCTAAACTAGAGAAACCCTCCAAATCTAGACTACCTGAAAAATTCTCGCCAAATTTGGCAGAAAAAATTATCATTTTTTTAAATGAAAAAAAAACAATAAAAACTAACAATTTTTTTTTTTAAAATAATAATTAAAAAACAACAATTGTTTGAAAAAAACAATTAAAAAAAAATGTATTTTTTGAAGAAAAAAAACATAAAAAAATCGTATATTTTTTTAAAGAAAAAAACACACAAAAACATTTATATTTTTTCATTTTAAAACAATATTAAAAAAACATAAAAAAGAAACATGTTTTTTATATTAAAGAAAAAAATTTAATAAATTTAATTTTTTTTATTTTAAAAATATTTTAAAAAAAAGATAGGGCTGCCTTTTTCTCTCCTCCATGCAACTAGGCATGGAAATCAAGGCAACACAGAAATCAACATAGCACGGAAACTGATGTGGTATAGAATCTAAGGCGACATGAAAATTGAGGTGCATAAAAATTGAGTCAACACATAAATCAAGGCAGTGTCAAAACCGAGGTGGATTTTTGCCTCATAAAGCATGCTAATGGCAATGCATGCAAAAATCATGCAAAAATAGGGCCCAAGTTTTAATTTTGTCTAAATAGGTCGGGCCTTATATGAAATTGGGGGTTATGGGGCATTCTGCACACAACCCAAATTTCAAATTTTTCCCAAAGTGCTCCAAAAAATAAATACCCTCCAGAACCACATAGAAAATGTAGAAAAACCCTAAAACCCTCAGAGCTCCAAAAACTTCAAAAACTTAGGAACAAACAACACTAGAGAGGCTCTAATACCATGTTAGAATTCAGAGAATTCATAAGCCAAATTCATCTGTATGCAAAATAAACTGTTACAAAAGAAAAGCTTGGAGACAAAAAGGTTCTGAAAGACAACATTTATTCAGGGAGGGAGTACAAAATACAAAGAGATCAAACCTTATGAAGGTGATCGAAACCCTAAAAGGGAAACCCTAAAGGGAAAAAATTGAGGTTGCAAAATAATAATTAATAAAAGAATTAATTATGATATGCCCAAAGTTTAGCTTAAGTGAAATAGAGTTAATAAGTGACTTAATAATTAAATCAATATGATTTAATTAAAAAGTGGAATCACTTTATTACTCCAACATACCACCTGGGACCGGTAACCCAAAATATTTTCACTCTTATAAAGTGAGCTCGGTGAAGAGTGTGTTAGAATGAATTTAGAGTAACTGAGAGGGGGGTGAATCAATTATCCTCAGGTCCTGATGTAACAATAAAAATTATATATTACTTTGAATAACTCAAATATGCTCAGCAACAATAACATAAGAGTGTGCAGTTTACTGTACTAATGAAATAAACTTGTAGAAACTTAACAGTAAAACACAACATAAACATTCACACATTTTTACACCCCAATTTAACGTGGAAACCCAAATATGGGAAAAATCACCTGTAACATGCTACCAAAATTTCACTCTTCTGAAGTGAGCTCAGTTAGGAGCCAACTCTGTTAAAGGTTAAAAAACACACTATCAAATGTGACCTGGTTAAAGGATTTAATCACCCTGTCAGGAGTGGCCTTGTTAGAGGACTTCAAACATTCCAATCTAAATGTCACCATGCCCAAAGGATTTATACAATGACTGTTAGGTCAACTTGGTTAAAAGATTTGAACTAATACAATGGTTAGAAAGTAATCAGTATGTTTGATCTGATACATACAACTTACTTTGCCAATCCAGATCCAATTCATCTCTAATGCTAATTTACTGAGTGGCCTTGATTCTCATCTCAAACTCTAGATCTTCTTGGAAATCCATCAAGCAATCTCTCTTTGCTTCTCTGCTCAACCTTCTTTGCTTCTCTTCTCAGCCTTCTTTGCTAGATCATGCCAATCATTCAATTAACCATGCAATCCTCTTGCATACAACTTCTTACACTGCATACTTCATTAATAACCCCTTGAGGTTATCATATACCTCTTCATCTAGGTAAGACAAATCTTTTGCTTCTTAATCAAGATCGTAGATATTAGGTTAGGTCAGATCTAATATATATTTCCATCATTACACTTAATTTATATCTCCAATACATTCACCAATTAAAAATTGAATCCATGTATTAATAATAGTTTCCCATGCATTTAATTAATGTGGACCAAAATTAATTATCCATAATAAACTTCACATATTCCAATAAATTCAATTATGTTAGCCAAAGATCTCTAATCTCATCAATTACTGAAATACTATTGCTCGGCCAACACTATGTTCTTCTGCTTGGTCGCCTCTATATTCCTCAGCATTTCACTGGTGCTGGGCCATCATTGGCTTCGCTCGACATCAAATTTTCATAGCCCAGCATCAACTTCTCAGTGAACTGTCAGTGAAAGATAAACAACATATCACTTTGCCAATGTTCTAAATGATCAAGTTCCCTTGTGTTTACCCATAACTCAACCATTTCCCTCGGTCTTCTTGTTATCCCTTAATTCAAATCTTTTTCATTAATCAATAGATATGGTACTCAAACAGATAGCAATAGTCTCGCCAATTAAGGTTTGACATCAATGACAAAACAACAATTGTTATCATTGAATCTTTCCAACAATCTCCCTCTTTAGCAATGATGGCAACACTAAACAATAAAACAATAATTTTCAACCATAGTTACCATACAATCTAAAAAGTCTTCCTATGTTCCTTGATATGAACAAATCTTCATTAGTTTCTTTAGCTTCATTCTGATTATCATCTTGCAAAACTTTTCTCCCTTTGTGTCTGTGATCACACTGATGTCTTTATGTTCCTGTTCATCAATCTCTTTTTCTCTAAGTAGTGAGTTCTCCCTCTCTCAGTAAACTTCTCCCTCTTTGAAAAAAATTCCAAAGACGTTGACATCTTCATCATGCATATTATTCTATTCTAAAATCTATATCATGTTGTTCCTATCATGTTGCTTACGACTAATCCTCTTTTCTATCTTAGTCTCTCTTTCACAACTTTAGGCAGCATCCTAAAGTGTGTCTGCCTGTGCATCAATGTGAAAAATATTTTCAATATAACATTTGATGCAACAGTACCATTTTGAAGTAATTAGCCTCAGTTAGGGGAATCACCCCTAATTTACCTCACAGATACTCATGAGCATCCTTGGGTAGTGCCTTTGTAAATATGTCTGCTAACTATTCCTTAGTGTTCACATATTCCAGTCTCACTTCCTTCTTCTCAAATAGCTCCCTAGAGTAATGATACTTGATAGCTATATGTTTCATCTTAGAGTGCATTACAGGGTTCTTAGAAATATTTATGGCACTTGTGTTATCACAATATATGACAATTGGTTCCGTGACCTCTTATTTCATACCTTTCAGTAGTATCTTAAACCACACAATATTAGAGCAATTAACTGTTGCTACCACATAGTTGGCTTCAGCTATAGATTGTGAGGTGCAGTTCTATTTCTTGCTTGTCCATGAAACTAATATTTTTCCCAAAAGAAATGATCCTCCTATGGTGCTTTTCTATCATCAACATTTCCATCCCAATCAGAATCAGTATACACTCAGTGTTCAAATTTATCATTCCTTTTGTAATACAGACCATATTCATCTGTCCCTTTCAAATATCTCAGAATCCTTTTTACTGACATCATATGAGTTTCCTTGGGATTGGTAGAAAATCTAGCAAAAATTCCAATGGCTAATGCAATATCATGTCTGTTGTATACAACATATTGGAGCTTTCCAATCATTGATCTATACAGTGTTTGATTTACTTCTTTTATCTCATCATTTTTGGTTAACTTCTATCTAGTAGCCATGGGAGTACTCACTGGTTTTGAATCTTCCAATCCAAAAATTTTTAGTATCTCTTTGACATATTTTGATTGAGTAATATAGATTCCATTCTTCATCTGATATATTTGTAAGCCAACAATTTTTTTTATCTCACCAAACATAGACATCTCAAATTCAGTTTGCATCTCCTTTGCAAATTCTTGGCATAACATATCTTGTCCACAAAATATAATGTCATCAACAAAAATTTTAGCTAATAAAGTACCTTTACTTTGCTCTATCTTCAAATACAGATTGTTGTTGTCATTGGTTCTTATAAATCTAATCTTTATTAGATAGTTGTGCAATCTCTCATACCATACTCTTGGTGCTTGCTTTAGTCCATATAGTGCTTTATGTAATTTGCAAACCATATTCCTTTTGCTTGGGTGAATAAATCCATCAGCTTGTTCAATGTATACTTCTTCTTCTAACATCCCATTTAGAAATGCTAACTTTACATCCATTTGATAGAATTTAAATCCTTTGTAGGCTGCATATGCAAGTAAGGTTCTTACACCTTCCAATCTTGCAACTGGAGAGAATATCTCTGCGTAGTTAATTCCTTCCTCTTATGCATAACCCTTGCATACCAGTCTAGCTTTATTTCTTGTTACCTCTCCATGTTCATTCATCTTGTTTCTAAATACCCACTTAGTACCAATTTCATTTTATCAATCGGCCTAGGTACAAGTGTACAAGTATTGTTCTTTTCAATCTGGTCAATCTCTTCATTCACGGCTTGAATCCATTCTTCATTGTCTAAGGCATCTTTTACCTTTTTAGGCTCAAAATCACATAACAAGCAGGTATCTTCTCTCAAATTGCTTCTTGTCATGACTGTAGAGTCCCTTGATCCTATGATTTGATTAGGTTTATGGTGCCTTCTTACATTTTTTTCCAAAGTAGGTTCTTTATCTTCTTCAGATTGATCATTCATGTTTAATTTAGGTTGAAACTATGACTCAACATCTCCATCGAATATCTTGGTAGTCACCTCCTATTTCCTGACAATTTCATTCTGTGGCTTGGCAGGTGCAGACTGTTGCTCAACAACATCATTCTCAGTTTCAGGTAATTTTTTAGAGTCTTCCTCATCAGGATAGGTGAAATATTTATAACTCTCAGGCTCATTCATGCTTTCAACTTCATTCCTTTCTGCATATTCATCAATTCTAACATTTACACTTTCCACAATTTTGTTAGTGTTAGAATTCAAACACTTGTACGGTTTACTTTTAGTTGAATATCCAAGAAATATGCCTTCCTCACCTTTAGCATCAAGTTTTCCATTTATATTATCCTTTAGTATGAAACATCTACTTTCAAAGACTTGAAAATAGCTTACACTAGGTGCATATCCATACCAAAGCTGATAAGCTGTAGCATTCATACCTTTCTTGACTTGTACTATGTTAAGGGTATAAACTAATGTACTTACAACTTCTCTCCAATATTTCTGTGCAACATTTTTCTCCATCATTAGTGTTCTGGCACAATCCATGATAGATCAATTTCTTCTTTCAGCTATACCATTTTGTGGTGGTGTCCTAGGAGCGCACATCTGTCTTTTTATCCCTCAATCATTGCAAAACTTGTTAAACTCATTAGAAATAAACTCACCTCCTCTATAAGATCTCAGACATTTCAGACTTTTACCTGTCTCCTTTTCAACTTTTGCCAAGTACCACTTAAACAACTAGAATGCATCAGATTTTTCCTTAAGAAACATAACAATCATCATTCTAGAGTAATCATCAACAAATATGATAAAATATTTGTCTCCACAGTAACTTTTCTCACAAATAAGTCCAAAAAGGTCAGTATGAGCCAATTCTAGAATATTCTTAGAAGTATGAGTTTTACTCTTGAAACTAGATTTAGTCATTATGCCCAATTGACATTGCTTGCACATTGCATTTTTAGGTTTCTTTAACTTAGGCAGCCCTCTAACCTTTCTCAATTTTCTTATGCTTACCAATTTATCAAAGTTTACATGACACAAGATTTTATGCCATAACCAAACATCACTATATTGTGCAATCAAGCACATGTCATTAGGTAAGTCTAGGTAAAATAAGTTACCTTTTGTCTTCTCACCACTTCCAACTAATTCTCCACTGGCATCATAGATCTTTGCTTTCCTATGATGGAATTAAACTCTGTAACCAGAAGTATTCAGTTGTGTAACACTCAATAAGTTATACTTAAGATCATCAACCCAATATACATCATCACATCTCATTTTGTTAGTCAATTGAATTGATCCTTTCCCTTTAACACAACATGGTGTATCAAATCAAAATTTAACATAACCACCTTTACACTGATCTAAGTTTTCAAATTTATCTTTAGCACCGCTCATGTGATGTGAACAACCACTATCAATAATCCAATGATCACCTTTACTCATATAAGAAATTAGTGTAGTTTTCTCATCATCATCAAAATCATCTTTCATTGCAACATACACAACTTCTATATCATTTTCATCAGATTTATCAGATTCACTATCAGAAGCTTCTTCAGCTATATATCAAGATTTCTTACCTTTGTCTTTGTAATCCTTGTACTTCGTGAAGTCTCGGTCATCCTTTCTGTCTTTATACTTACTGTCTCTTCTTTCATCTTTGTCATTCTTATCACGACATCTTGCAGCAATATGACCAACTTTGTTACATGAAAAAATAATAATAGGAAGTTTACCTTTGAATTTTCCTTTTCCTCTAGATAGTCTTCTCTCCATAAGTGCCTCAATTTCTTCTAGATCATCATCAGAAGTGTCGTTGTTACTATCCACACATTTCTTTTCTTTGTTTGATTTGTTGAGAACCATCTAGGACTTGAATGCAGATTCAATGGCTTGTGGAGTATAGTTATCAAAATTTGACATCTCAAATGCAGTAAGTCTGCCTACCAAACTTTCCAGAGTCAAATTGTTGTTAGGAGTACATCTCAATTCTTTAATTGCAGATACTCTAATATCATAAATAGGAAGAAGTGTTCTGAGTACCTTGCTCATGATGGTGTTATCATCAATGGTTCCTTTAGCTCCTCTAATAGCATTTACTATTGGAAATACAATAATGGGAAAGCAAGATACTGAGAGGGAGGGGTGAACCAAATCTTCAAAATTAAACACTTAAAACAAATTGATCCACATTCATACATAAATGAATCTAATGTAATCTTAGATAGCATCCACACAATAAAATAAGTAACACATAACACAATAACTTGGTAACCCAGAAACCCAAATAGGTAAAACTGGGGTGGGGATGACACCCACAAAAGTCTCCACTACTGCAGTAATAAAGTGTACCTATTAAGGTTACAATGTTTGATTACAAAATTTAATCTACCCTGTTATAGGTCTGCTCTATTAAAAGCTTCAGATCATTACAATATACCTTGTTAAAGTATTTAAACTTACAATGAAGTAAGCACTCTATTAAGAGATAAATAAAGGCCTGCTAAAACAACTTTGTTAAGAGATTTTCACCTGATACAATGATTTAAAAGTCTCAAGTATTGATCCTTCGATGTGCACTATGATGCTTATGAAGGATCTCCTCTTTTCAGTATCTCTTCTGATCTTATAATCTGATATATCTCTACTTTGTTGTTCACTGTGTTATGCTCTGCTTGATCTCTACTTCTAAACAAAATAACCCTCTGTGCATTTCACTTCAAAATGCAGTCACTTCAACACTTACTCTTCGGCCTCTTGCATACACAAAATAGGGTTTTGAAGAAATCTAATATATCTATATAGATCTAACAGTGAGATCTAGATCAATGATCAAGATCCAATACCCATACCATGATGCTACTACAATTAATGCTTACAATGAGTCATGCATAGGATAAAATAATAAATGCATAATTAACTCCGTATAAGAATATTGAATGCATACATTAGTCATCCCAAAAAGCTTATACAAGTCGACCGAATCACTTATCCTTAAATTTTGTATCATTCCTGATAAGTATACAAAAATTGTTCTGCTCGACACTTGACTGTCTGTCGCTCAGCTCAACAATGTAATTCATCTTGACAATGTAACTAGGCAAACTGAAAACTGCTCGGTAATGTTGCTCGACCTTCCATAGTTTTAGCTTGACCATAGTGATAGCCAACTAAAATTTCCTAATGAGATGACTAAGTGTTGGGCACTAATCATCAATATAACGTAGCAATTAACAATCTCCCCCTTTGATATTAGTGGCAAAAACACTTATCATCACTTCTAAACATTTCATCAAAATATTTCCTAAGTATGCTAAGTACTCCCCCTAGGAATATACTTATACAAAATTTTTACAATGCCTTAAAAAATTATATACAAGTGTACCTTTGTTGTACTGAAGTATCCTTTCATAACTCTTTACTAACTTCCTCCTTCCTTAGTACTAACTTCCCCCTTGTTTTTGTCACTGATTGTTGATGGGGTTAAGTTGTACTTATCCAAAAATTGCTTATGAAGCTAAAGGGTGGATTCAAATGTTGTATCCCAGCTTTCCTTTGCAATCTTCATAACTTCCATTTTTATTTCTAGCTCGGCAGCTAGACTCACTAAACTCTCTGTAGTCGATAGATTTGCACTGCTCTGTGATAACTCTTTAGCTTTTGAGAGTTCCTTCTATATTACCTCCAAGTGAGGCAACAAGCTTGTCTAAATAGTTATCAACTTGGCCCTTATGCGACCATCTTCAGCCATAAGCTTGACTATTCTCCTTTGTACATTAATCAAATTATTAAAATGTAAAGAACTGGAGGTAGTATCTTTACCTAAATTATCACCAGTTGATCTCAAATCTAACTGTAGCTTCTCAACAAGCTGTAAATTATCCTTTGTGAAAAATTCAACATCACATAATTTCTTATACAGAGAATAAACATTGGGTGTAACTTTTTCCAAGGTTTCTACAAGAATAGAAAGTTCAACCTGTTTTGTTTCTATCTCTTCTGAGATCTTCTCTAGAACTTTTCTCTCAAATCTTCTCCATGACCATTGTAGAAGCTTCTCACTGCTATCTATGTCCTCATCTATTACTTTATGTACAATGGTGACTAGTTGATCTATGATTGGAGCTTGAGGTGTTTCATCCTCTAAGTCAAAAGCCTTTGCAAATATGTCTTTGATGTCATGCATCACCTGCTTTTGCTTTTGTTCTATCTTCAATTCTTCCTATCTCTTCTTCCTTTTAAGTAACTCTTGAAGAGTCCCAATTTGTTCAAAAGATAACTCATTGGGATCCCATTGTCGAATCACAATGACTTCATCTAGTGTTACATCTAAATTTTTTGACTTCTTCTTCAAGATCTTCTTCTTCTTCATTTATGGAGAACTTATGCTTGGCAGCATAATATCTTTCCCTTTGACAATGTCAACATATAATGCCTACTTCAATTCTGTCAATATAGTCTATGGATTTGACATACCACCAGTTTTAGTACCTGTGGGAGTGGATGATGCAGAGTGTGGTAGCTCAACCAACACTTGTGCTGCCTCTTCTTCTTTAGGCTTATCAATAACATCTATTGTTACTACTCCACTATCTAAAACTATCTTCACAACTTCTAAAATAGGTGGATCTTGTGAAGTTACTTCTAGTTCAGTTGTTTGTTTTTGTCCTTCACCTTTCTGATCACTACCAACTTCAATTATTTCCTCAGATGCTGTGGTTTTCCCTTCTTCTATTTCAGTTTCCTTAATAGGCAAGTTCGTGTATTTTTCACTTGGCATATGTTGTTCCTTGGCATTCAAATTACTTGGATCATCAACTATATAATCCAAAGGATTGTTTTTAGTTAGATAAACAGAGTTTGTTGCATCTAATGCATCTTTTGTCATGTCCTTTTCTTCTGCAATTTGATCTTTAATTATCTGTGGTTTAGGGGTAGTATTTTCTTCAACTTCTTGTGCCTTTGGCTTAGATGTCCCTTCACCAGATTTCTTGTCTTTTGGAATGATCAGTCCAAAAATATCTTTCCAAATCCTTGTGCTTTGTTGTACTAAACCTTCTATGTCATTCTTAAGAACAACATAGCCTCTGAGTTTTGGCACAAACCTGTTCTTGTATTCCTCAATAAATTTGACTCTTTGTTTAGAGGTCAAGTCAAGTATTATTTTGGCTAATGTTCCTTCTTAGATCTGTCTCTTAGTGGCAAGTACAAATTCCCATTTGCTTGACAGAAAGTCATATAGTTCATCAGGCACATGATTTCCTATCTCTATAGGAGTCAATTTAAAGGTACTCATCATGTCCAAGAGTGCTTCCTAAACTTTGTGCCTATCTATTGTTTTCAACTTGTCATATTTGATGAACTTAAATGTTGCTAAACCTACTAAATTCCTTAAAGTATCACATACCTCATCAATGCTTGCTGGTTTCTTAAATTGAGCATTAGGTATGTTTGTGGGTTCATCAGTTTCTGTCAACTCCTTATCACTATCTGGTCTCAAATTTAATTTCCTTCTTGGTCTCTTTGCTGGTTCACTCGGCTCATCCTTAGGAGAAACCTTTTCTTCCTTACCAGAACTGCTCTCTACAAATTTTCTCTTACCATACACTTTTGTTTGCACTTCTACTAGGGAAGTGACAGTAGATGCTCTTGTCCTTGGATGATTAGCTATAAGAGGTCTAACTTTGGGTTTTGCTTAGCTAGGCTTGGTTACTATTACAATTGATGGCTTCTTGCCCTTAGCCTTCTTTGTAACTTCTTCTGATGAACTGACTTCCTCCTTAGTAGAAATATCCTCACCTTGTCCAGTGGTCAGATCTATAGGTACATCCTCAGGTTCTCCATCACTACCCAAGCCAACCATTTTCTTCAGATTTTTCACTATCTTCTTTCTTTTCCTCTCCATAGTTCCTTTATTCAAACTTCTAGAGATCTTATCCTTAGCTTCATCAAAGTTTCCAAATCTCTCTACTATGGTGTCAATTGCCTCAGATAAGAGTGCAATGATGGTGGCTGATGCTTCATCAACATTAATCTCATATGGAAATGGCTCTAAACATGTTATTCTAGGAGTCACTGCCTTGATATAAGTGTTATCTGTATCAACTAGACAACATATTTCCTCATAGTGCTTCTCCACTAGTGACTTAGGAATCCTAGTCCTTAATCATATTCTCTTTTTGAATTCTACAAAATAGCTACCCATAATGCTATTGAAATTGCTCCCTAATTTCTTTATACATTCACTGATCTGGATTTTTATGGGCCTATCCATTTTCCAAACAATATTTCCTAGACTAGGAAATGTATCCTGAATGTAGAAGAATATACAAACTAGTAAAGAACCAAACTTACATGATGAGCTTTTAGCCTTCCTGATTGATGCAAGGTTCTTGGCTAACTGTGTCTATTGATTCTTCTTCACAATTTTCCATGCCTGATCAACTGTTGTGTAGGGAACACTATCCAATATGTTGGACTGATAGAACTTGTGTGCAATTACCCTTACTCCAAAATCAAGTTCTAGGTCAGTAATTGTAGAGATAGTCATACCTTTGTTATTCCATACCGCTCTAGTGTTCAATGTAATTTCTTCTTTGCTATTATCCCTCATGGTCTAATTTCCATTTACTATAGGATATCCAGTCACTTGATGAATCATGATTTTGGTGATCTTAACTGGTCCATTGTCTAGCCACATGCTCATGTCATGAACTCAACTAAAGATAACCTTGATCCATTCATCTTTAAAACCTTGGGGAAAATCTGTGGCACGAGTTAACCCTTTTTCAGCTAAGTGTTTGAATTCTGCCTTCAAAACTCCATTTTCACACAGTTTGTTGTAGGAATTTCTTAATTCATTATCACCTACTTCTCCAATGTTAACCATATAACAAGATCAAACATCATGAACCATAAGTACCTTGGGAGGAATGGATGAGAGGGCTCTTGTCAAATCACTTTGTATCACACTTTCAGGGACATCTTGAAAGTTGAGAGGTTCACATTCATCACTTCAAATCAAATAAATTTTTTCTTGTTCTACCTCCATACTCTTGGCTAGTGCGGAAGAACTTGCAGCCATAATTCTAAAATTTAGGGTTTGAGAGATGGAAAATAGAATTCCTCAACAAGTGATGTTTCTCAATATTCTCTATTCACTATTCACTTTAAGATTTCTGACAGCACACTAATGAAATCTTCATTCCTAGCTCTATGAAGATCAATTCTGTAAATTGCCTCAATCGTTCTGTAAATAGTAAAATCTCAAGGTAAAAATGAAGTGTTGACTGTTCATCCTTTTTAAGATACGAAAGGGTAAGGGTAGGTGAGCATTGAATGTTCTTCTCGTTGAGTTAGTGCAAGCCAGCTTTCCTCGGCCTTAACACAACTTGCATCCCACTCAGCTCACTACACTCGGCCTTCACAGAATTTTATGAGGCCAAAAAAAATCGACACTCACTAAAGAACTCAGCTTTAGTGTCATGATAGATGCTCAACACCTATAGTGCAATCTCGACATTTTTTCTTTAAATATGTCCTGGTGCATCTTAACATATGAAAATATGGACTTTTTGTACACTTCATGTTAGGAACTGATGTAAGATAAGAATTTTAAATACACTTCCTTACATACATCTTTCTCTTAGTTGGAGATGATGTGATCACCTGACCCATTGGATTGGGTGACCTCAGCTTCATTAGCTTCAGTGCTATATGGTTTAGACTTCTTAACCCATGTCTTGTTCACTTGTTCCCTAATTTTCTCAATAGTAGGAGCTAGTACTCTAGTTTTTCAATCTTTCCTTGTATGACAAAGTTTCAGACAACTGTGAAAAACTAAGCTTCCATTCATCCAACTTTTGGACTTACCTCTGAAATGTGTCCTTATGCAGTTTTCTAGAATATGTCCATACTCACCATAGTAATGAAAACTATGCCATGTATTTTAATCCCAATTGTGAGTATTTCCTTTTCTTGGTGATTTCTCTTGTACCTTTGATGTCCATTTCTTTTAACCTTTGGATCTACAATCTTTTGCTCTATGACCATATTTGTCACAGTTATATAAATTACCATTGAGTCTAGGTGTTTTTCTTGCCTTTGCCTTACATTCATGTGCTTGATGTCCAAACTTATTACAGTTAAAGAAATAACCATGATTGGACTTACCATTTTTGCTTCAACATATGTTTTCTATATGACCTGGTTTTCCACAGTGGTGACAAATAGGTTTCTTGTTTCTTGGATTTGCATTCTTTCTTTCACCTATCTTAGATGATTCTCCATCTTCAGTGGTTGTATGTTGTTCAGTGTGACCTAATCTAGAAGAATCTTTACGTCTTCTTGATGCTTCCACCAATTGTTCAATGTAGCTCATAGCTACACTTGGGTCATTCACTCTATTATTGATTTATTTTCTAGATCTCAATTCATCTTTCAATTGATTGTTCTCAGATCTAAGATTAACAATCTCCAAGTCTTTCTTACTGATCTCCTGATTCACAAGTAGTAGTTGATTTTCCATGTCCACTTGGTTGACTGTCATGGTTTGCACATCATGTGTTCTTTCATCAAGTCTAGTAGTCAACATTCTCTTGTCTTCTTCTGCCATAGCCTTTTCATCTTTGGCTTTCTTTTTCTGTTCAACAACTTCACACATTCTTATTGATTAGGCTTCTTGTTCCTTTTTCAAAATTTTGACTTCTTCACATAGTGCATTGTTATTTTCCAGTAGATCTGCTATTGTTGCATTGCTCTCAGTAGAATATCCATTCTGAAATAGATTTATTGTGTCCTCTTCCTGATAATGAGTGTCATTCATCTATTTGGACAGATCTTTCCTGGCAACCAAGGACTTCTCTAGTTCTTGTCTTCTAGACTCAAGCTATTGTAGTGCTAGCTGAACATCAATCTTTTATTCTCAATGACTTTACCCGTCTTATAAATCTCCATTTCAATATTTTTATTATCAAACTGATTATAACCTTTTAGAGAACTCAGCTCTGATACCAATTATTGGAAATACAATAATGGGAAAGCAAGATACTGAGGGGGGGTGAATCAAATCTTCAAAATTAAACACTTAAAACAAACTCATCCACATTCATACATAAATGACTCTAATGTAATCTTAGATAGCATCCACACAATAAAATAAGTAACACATACCACAATAACTTGGTAACCCAGAAACCCAAATAGGTAAAAATAGGGTGGGGATGACACCCACAATAGTCTCCACTACTGCAGTAATAAAGTGTACCTGTTAAGGTTACAATGTTTGATTACAAAATGTAATCTACCCTGTTAGAGGTCTGCTCTCTTAAAAGCTTCAGATCATTACAATCTACCTTTTTAAAGGATTTAAACTTACAATGAATTAAGCACTTTGTTAAGAGATAAATAAAGGCCTGCTAAAACCACTCTGTTAAGAGATTTTCACCTAATACAATGATTAAAAAGTCTCAAGTATTGATCCTTTGATGTGCACTCTGATGTTGATGACGGATCTCCTCTTTTCAGTGTCTCTTCTAATCTTATAATCTAATATATCTCTACTCTATTTTTCACTGTGTTATGCTCTGCTTGATCTCTACTTCTGAACAAGATAACCCTCTATGCATTTCACTTCAAAATGTAGTCACTTCAACACTTACTCTTCTGTCTCTTGCATACACAAAATAGGGTTTCGAAGAAATCTAATATATCTATACAGATCTGACAGTGAGATCTAGATCATCGATCAAGATCCAATACCCATACCATGATGGTATTACAATTAATGCTTACAATGAGTAATGCATAGGATAAAACAATAAATGCATAATTAACTCTGTATAAGAATATTAAATGCATACATTAGTTGGCCCAAAAAGCTTATACAAGTCAGCTAGATCACTTATCCTTGAAGTTTGTATCATTCCTGATAAGTATACAAAACTATTCTGCTCAGCACTTGACTATCTATCGCTCGGCTCGACAATGTAACTCGGCTTGGTAATGTAACTAGGCAAACTAAAAACTGCTCGGCAATGTTTCTCGACCTTGCATAGTTTTAGCTTGACCACAGTGATATCCAACTAAAAATGCCTAATGAGATGACTAAGTGTTGGGCACTAATCATCAACAGAACTTAGAGATTAACATTTACAATTTCCTTTATCCTACCATAATATTGAACTACATTTTCTCATTCTTGCATTTTCATTTCATCATTTACTTACCTCTCAAGCTTTCAGATTTGGCTCATAGCACATTTGTGTCACCTCCATAGATGGTTTCAAGGGTATCCCACATTTTCTTTGAACTTGTATAGTTCTTTATGTCTTCAAACTCATGATAGTTCAGGGATGATGCAATTTCCAGCATTGCTTGATTATGTTCTTGCTTTTCTCTTAACTGTGCAACATTGAGAACTCCTATACGGGCTACATATTCTTGGTCAACATATTGTTTAATAGAATCACCAATACCAGCAAAGTGAAATTTCATCAAACTTTTCCTTCCAGGAAAGTTATCCTTGTTCAACTTCGGTACAACCCTTTTATACATCTTGATCTTTTGATCCAAGTACCTTCAAACCATTTTCAAGAGAACTAAGCTCTGATACCAATTGTTAGAATGAATTTAGAATAACTAGGAGGGGGGGGGTGAATTAGTTATCCTCAAGTCCCAATGTAACAATAAAACTTTATACCAATTTAAACAACTAAGATCTTTTTGGCAGCAATAACATAAGAGTGTGTAGTTTACTGTACTAATGAAATAAGCTTGCAGAAACTTAACAGTAAAACACAACATAAACATTCACACATTTTGACAGCATGATTTAATGTGGAAATGCAAATATGGGAAAAACCACCAGTAACATGCTACCAAAATTTCACTCTTCTGAAGTGAGCTCTGGTAGGAGCCAACCCTGTTAAAGGTAACAAAACACACTATTCAATGTGGCCTGGTTAAAGGATTTAATCACCATGTCAGGAGTGGCCTTGTTAGAGGACTTAGAACATTCCAATCTGAATGTCGCCTTGCTCAAAGGATTTATACAATGACTATTAGGTCAACCTAGTTAAAGGATTTAAACTGATACAATGGTTATAAAGTAATCAGCGGGTTTGATTTGATACATACAACTTACTTTTCCAATCCAAATCCATTTTAGTTCTAATGCTAATTTACTAAGTGGCCTTGATTCTCATCTCAAACTCCAGATCTAGACCATGTCAATCAGTCAATTAACCATGCAATCCTCTTGCATACAACTTCTTACACTACATAAATCATGAATAACCCCTTGAGTTTATCATATACCTCTTCATCTAGGTTAGACAAATCCTTTTCCTTTTGATCAAGATCATATATCTTAGGTTAGGTCAGATCCAATGGATCTCTCCATCATTACATTTAATTTATTTCTCCAATACAATCACCAATTAAATATTGAATCTATGCATTAATAATGGTTTCCTGTGCATTTAATTAATGTGGACCAAAATTAATTATCCATAATAAACTTCACATATTCCAATAAATTCAATTATGTCAGCCAGAGATCTCAAATCTCATCAATTACAAAATACTGTTTCTCAGCCAACACTCTATTCTTCCGCTTGGTCACCTCTATGTTCCTCGACATTTCACTAGTTCTCGACGATCACTAGCTTCACTCTACATCGACTTAGTAGTTCTTGAAATCAACTTCTTAGTGAACTGTTAGTGAAAGATAAATAACATATCACTTTGCCAATGTGCCAAATGATCAAGTACCCTTGTGTTTACCCATAACTCAACCATTTCCATCGGTCTTCTTGTTATCCTTTTCTTAAAATCTTCTTCATCAATTAATAGATATGGTACTCAAACAGATAGCAATAGTCTCACAAGTTAAGGTTTGACATTAATGACAAAAAAACAATTGTTATCATTGAATCTTTCCAACAATCTTTCCAACAGAGTGAACCCTATTAAAGGTTACAATGCACACTGTTAAATGTGACCTGGTTAGAGCATTTAAAACTAAAACTTCTCTCTTGACCATGAATTGACTATGGGGTCAATAAGAAAACACTCAATATTTATTATAATGTCATAATAAAGAATTTCACAGTCCTACTCAGTTAAGAGATTTATCTATAACAATGGTTAAACTGATACAATAGTGATTTGATTCAAATACAACTTTGTTTTATAGATTTTTTCAGATCTATGCTAAGTACATAATACCTCTAATTAGTTTTGTTCACCTCATTTCATCTCATACTTCATACTTTTTCTGCTCGGTAATGCTCTTTCCTCTGTTTGCTCAGTGATGCCTGCAAAAAATGCTCGGTTCTATCTTTAACCAGTTTGATCAGTCATGCATAAAATTTGCATGTGTGCATCATTGCATCATGTATGATTTAGAATGAATCTCTTGTCTCTTATATAGACATCATGAGTCATTTAATTTCCATCTTTTAGATTTTGCTGCTTAAACTCCATCATTTATTTTGCTGCTTAAACCATCCTCAGTAGTTGTATTAAAAATACATTTTAATCTTTATCGTCTGATCTTCACTGATTTTTCATAATCGTTTGATCAAAATAACAAACTTTATCTTTTACTTCAAAACCATAAATTTCCATCTCAGCATTCTAGTCAGCCTCGGTTCGATTAAATTGCTCGGTCAATACCTTGTTTTGTCTACCATCCCTTGCTCGGTTATCACTATGCATGGTATACATTGTGCTTCACTCGGTGTTCATTTTCTCTCAGTGTATACAAAGCTCTTCATTTACTAACCACATAAACTTTGTTTGTTCTATTTCTCCAATTCATAACAAATGTTTTCAACCATAATGATGCTCAAATAAGTTAACATCAATGAAAATACAGTAAATAATAATATTTATCATCACATATGCAACTCGGTTGATCATCAACAAATGACTTCAAATATACAATTAGTTGTAGTTCATCAATCTCTCCCTTTAGCATTGATGATAACACAATATGAAATATGAAGTATAAAATGCCACATAGAAAATACTAAACTTATGTTTTACACATGCAACAAACTTGCAGCTCTCCCTATCTTGAATATATGAACTGTTTTAGTATTGAAAACTCACCATGCAGACTCTCCCTGCAATTTTGAATTTTTTGTTCTTGAATATTTCTATAGATTAGATATGTCTCTCCCTTTCTCTTTTATCCCTTTATTGTATATATATTTAATTGATCATCCTCTCCCTTTATATTTCATCAACCAACTCTCTCCCTTTGACAACAATGCCAAAATGAAATATATAGGTTTGCAAAATCCAAATAAAATATCTCTGATGTTTAGTGTAGTAGGTACCTTGCAGTGTACTGATATGTATGTGTCTATCTAGTTCAACTTTGCATGAACATGTTTGATATTCTGATTTCATGTAGGTGGATGCAACCTCCTAGTCAGCTTAGTTATCAATAGACAAGGGACGAACCCCTAGTCTACCTCTCAAGTACTCAAATGTATCCTTTGGTAAGGGTTTGGTGAATATGTCTACTACTTCTTTTTATTGTACATATTACAGTATTACTTTTTTATCTTGTACTTGTTCCCTCAAGTAGTGATATTTGATATATATGTGCTTTGTCTTTGCATGCATCATAGGATTCTTTAAAATATTTATAGCAATTGTATTATCAAATTAAATTATCACTGGGTTATTGATCTCTTCATTCATGCATTTCAATAGTTGTTTGATCCATGTTATGTTCAAATAATTTGCAGCAGCATCAACATATTCTTCTTTTGTAGTTGACTGAGATATGCATCCTTTCTTCTTGCTTATCCAAGTAACTAATCTTTCTCCAATAAAGAATGCTCCTCCAGTAGTTCTCTTTCTATCATCAATGTTCCTAACACAATCAGCTTCAGAATAAACCTTCAATTCAAAATTTCCTTCTCTTTTGTACCATAGTCCATAATCCTCAATATTCTTTATATATCTAAAAGTTTCTTTTTACAACAGTCATATGTGATTCTCTAGGATTAGCAGAAAATATTGCAACTATTCTAACTGTGTGTGCTATGTGAGGTCTTGTGTGTACAACATACATCAATTTACCGATCATAGATCTATACAAAGTTTGAATTACCTTTGGTGTCTTATCCTCTTTTATCAATTTGCATCCTATCACCAAAGGTGTTCCGACTAGTTTTGATTCTGCCATTCTGAATTTCTTCAGTACTTCCTTGATGTACTTTGATTGAGTAATATAGATACCTGTAGTCTTTTGTAAAATTTGCAATCCAAGAAAAAAATTGATCTCTCCAAACATTGACATTTCAAATTCTTTCCTCATTTCATCAGCAAATGAAGTGCATAGGTTATCATTACCTCCAAATATAATATCATCAAAAAATATTTCAACAATAAGGGTATTATCATCATTTCCTCCTTTCAAATATAAATTGTTGTTATCACTTGTTCTACTAAATCCAATACTTATAAGAGAAGAATGTAATATTTCATGCCATGCTCTCAGTGTTTGTTTCAATCCATATAAATCTTTGTGTAACTTACATACCATCTTTGTTGGATCAGGATCAACAAATCCTTCAGGTTGTTCAATGTATACCTCTTCTTCTAGTATTCCATTTAAAAATACAAACTTAACATCCATTTGATATAACTTGAATCCTTTATATGTAGCATATGCCAGTAATATTCTTAATCCTTCAAGTCTAGCAATGGGTGAAATTTTTTCTCCATAGTCAATTCCTTCTTCTTATGCATACCCTTTGCAAACTAATCTTGCCTTATTTCTGGTTACATCCCCATTCTCTTTCAATTTGTTTTTGAATATCCATTTGGTGCCAATCACATTTTTATCACTCGATCTTGGTACTAATGTCCATGTCTTATTTTTCTGTATCTACTCAATTTCCTCATTCATGGCATTAATCAAGTCTTTATTTTCTAATGCATCTCTAACATTATTAGGCTCAAATTCACAAATTAAACAAGTTTTGTCTCTCAACTTACTTCTTGTCATCATGCCTACTCTTTTATCTCCAATATTATGATTTTGTGGATGATGTCTTCTCACATATTTAGCAAGCATAGGTTCAACTTTGTGTTCATTATTGTCTTCTACTGTAGGTTCATTGTGTTCTTGTTCATGATCTTCAGTTTCAACATTTTCCTGATTCTCGGTTTGCGCTACATGTTGTCTGGTGACATTACCCTGTTGCACGGTAACATTAGGCATCTGCGTCAGTATGGTATCAGGTTCTTCTATGTAGAAAAATCTACTCTAATATTTTTGTTCTTTCATGCTGTCCTCACCATTTTTCTCAGCAAATTCATCAACTTTCAAATTTTCACTTTCAATGATTTTGTTAGATGTCTTGTTCAAATATTTGTAAGATTTACTCTTAGTAGAATATCCAAGAAATATTCCTTCATTACTTTTTGAATCAAATTTACCACTTTGATCATCTTTAAGAATATAACGCTGAATACAAAATATTCTAAAATTGCTCAGATTAGGTGTATAACCATACCATAGCTCATAAGGTGTTTTGTTTGAATCTTTCTTCAGTTGTACTCGATTCAATGTGTAAACAAATATGCTGACTTCTTTTCTCCAGTATGTTTGTGCAACACTCTTTTCAATCATCAGTGTTCTGGCACAATATATAATTGATCTATTCCTTCTTTCAGGAATTCCATTATGCTGCAGTGTCCTCAGCGTAGAAGCCTATCTTTTGATTCCATACTCATTACAAAATTTGGTGAACTCATAAAAAATAAATTCACCCCATCTATCAGATCTCAAACACTTCATTTTTTTTCCAGTTTCTTTTTCCACTTTAGCTTTGTACCATTTAAACATCTTAAATGCTTCAAATTTTTCTTTTAGGAACATAAGATTCATCATTCTAGAGTAGTCATCAACAAATAAAATAAAGTATTTATCCCCATAATAGCTCTGTGTTCTCATTGGTCCACATAGGTCTGTATGAACTAACTCTAGAATATAATTAGATGACAAATTCTTGTTATTAAAACTAGATTTTGACATCTTTCCCATTTGATAATTTTTGCACATTACATGGTCTAGTTTAGATAAGCTCGATAAGCCTCTAACGTTTCTTTTCTTACTAATCTTAACCGTGTTGTCAAAATTTACATGAAAATTTATTGTATACAATAACCATATGTCTTCATTATTTTCCAGTAAGAAAGTAGTTTCAGTAGTGTCAAGGTAGAATAGGTTACCTTTATATTGTTAACCAGTGTCGATCAACTTTCCAGTTCCATCATAGATTCTAGCTTTTTTGTTCTCAAAAGAAACTCGGTGACCTGTGTTATTCAGCTGTGAAACACTCAACATATTATAGTTAAGTCCTTTTACCCAATATGTATTCTCACATTTGATTTTATTGTTAAGAATAATAGTACCTTTTCCTTTCACTTGATATGGTGTATCATTTCCCATTCTAATAGATCCACCATCGTAATGTTCAAGAAATTCAAATTTTCCTTTATCTCCAATCATGTGATGTGTACAACCACTATCAATAACCCAAATGTCATGCTTAATAACTGTTGTTTCTACTTACCTTTCATCTCCATCTGAATCATCTTTCAACGCTACAAACACTATCTCAATATCATCACTGTTAGAACCATTATCATTATCTTTATCTTTAGCAATGTAACAAGCCTTCTTACCTTTGTCTTTATACTCTTGGTTATCTCTTCTGTCATATTGTCAGTTTCTTCTGTAGTCTCAATCATCCTTTCTATCATTAGATCTATCATTTCTATCATCATTCTTTCTATTAGGGCATCTTACAGCAAAATGGCCAATCCCTTTATAGTTAAAACACATAGAAGGTAGTTTACCTTTATATCTTCCTTTACCTTTGTGCAATCTTCTAACCATTAAAGCTTCAAGTTCATCAAGTTGCTTTTCATCACTATACTTGTCACTGTTATTTCTGATTATGTGTTTGATACTAGATTTCCCAATTTTCAAAGTAGACATAAGTGCGGATTCCATAGATGGTATAATACTATTGTCAAAATTATTCAGCTCAAAAGAAATCAATCTTCCAACAAGACTATCAACAGTAATATTATTTCCATGTGAATCTCTCATTTCATGTATTACAAAGACCCTTATCGAATAAATAGGCAATAGAGTTCTATGAATCATACTCACAATAGTGTCTTCATCAATAGTTCTACCAGATCCTCAAATAGCATTCACAACTTCCTTAAATCAGGTACTGTAGTGTGTTATGTTCTCTCCTTCCTTCATTCTCATGCCATTAAATTTTCCTTGAAGACTTTTAGCTTAACCTCTTAGTACATTTGCATCTCCTTCATAAACTAGTGTAAGTTTGTCCCACATCTTCTTGGAAGTTGTACATGTCTTGATGTCTTCAAATTCTGCATTAGTAAGTGAAGAAGCAATCTCCACCAGGATAAGATTATGTTCATGTTTCTCTTTCATCTGATTAACAGTCAAAGGTCCAGTAGGAAGAATGAATTCATTATCTAGATAATGTGCAATGTTGTCTCCAACCCTAATAGGTATAGTCTCATTCTTCTTTTCCATTTTGGGAAGTTATCCTTGTTCAACTTTGGTGCATCTCTCTTATACATCTTGTGATCTTTAGCTTAAGTCCTTCAAAAATTTCTTCTAAGCATTGTATGCTCTAATACCAATTGTTAGAATAACTAAGAGGGGCTGAATCAGGTAGAATAATTTAGCTACCAATTATCCTACAGTCCCAAATTCCTCTAGATGTATATCAAAACAAATTCAAACATATAATTCAATTGGGTGAAATGTATTATGTAATCTTAAACTTTAGTTAATAGTGTTTACCGAGTATCAGTAAATTAATACTGTGATTACTAATCTAGGTCAATAAAGTAAAGTGTAAAGTAAAATAATCATCCACAACATTCATGCACATTGACACATAGATTTTAATGTGGAAACCTTGCTAAGGGAAAAACCACCTAGGACCGGTAACCCAAAATATTTTTACTCTTGTTAAGTGAGCTCGGTGAAAAGCCAACCCTGTTAAAGGTTACAATGCACACTATTAAATGTGACTTGGTTAGAGGATTTAAAACTGACAGTTCTCTCTTGACCATGCATTCACTATGGGGTCAACAAGAAAACACTAAATATTCATTAGAATGTCATAATAAAGACTTTCATTTTCTTACTCGATTAAGAGATTTATCTGTAACAATGGTAAAACTGGTACATTACTGATCTGATTCAACTAAAACTTTGTTTCATAGATTTTCAGATCTATGATAAGTACAAAATACCTCTGATCAATTTTGTTCACTTCATTTCATCTCATACTTCATACTTTTTATTCTCAGTAATGCTCATTCCTCTATTTGCTCGGTGATGTCTGTAGAAAATGCTCAGTTCTATCTTTAACCAGTTTGATCAGTCATGCATAAAATTCTCATGTGTGCATCATAGAATCATGTATGATTCATAATGAATCTATTGTCTCTTCTATAGACATCATGGCTCATTTAGTTCACATCCTTTAGATTTTTCCACTTAATCTCCATCGTTGGATTTGCTGCTTAAACCATCCTCGATAGTTGTGTTAAAAACATGTTTCAATATTTGTCAACTGATCTTCATTTAATTTTTTTAACCATTTGGTCAAAATAAAAAACTTTATCTTTTACATCAAAATCATCAATTGTCGTCTTAGCGTTCTATTTGGCCTCGATTTGATTAAATTTCTCGGTCAATACCTTGTTGTGTTGGTGATCCCTTGCTTGGTTAATATTGTGCTCGGTATACACTATGCTTCACTCAGTGTTCCCTATCTCTTAGTGTATACATAAATATTCATTTACCAACCACATAAACTTTTTTTGTTCTAGTTCTCCAATTCATAATAATTTTTTCAACCATAGTTATAGTCAAATAAGTTGAGATCGATGACAATACATTAACTAATAATGTTTATCATCACATCTGCAACTCAGATGATTATCAATAAATGACTTCAAACATACAATCATTTGTAGTTCAACACATCACTATTTGGATAACCACCCCATGATTATATGAATATTGCTTTCATTGGACTTCAAACAGTTGAAACTAGTACAACCCTCACTAGTTAAAAATCCAACTATGCGAGTCAGAATGCATGTTTCATCAGATTCAATGTTGTAATTGGATGTTGGTATTAAGATATGGAAGATATAAATATCCAAGTTATCCATTTTCATAAATAAAATTTTTACTGTCCTCCATATGTAAATGTCCTTGATGATTCTTTGATGATCATGTCATTAGATGAGTTTACATATCTTAGTGAATCAACCTCCAGACAATCACACAACAAGAAAGAAAAGATGTCATGATTTCATCATCACCGATCTAATCAAAATATGACCAATTGGCTAAAATGACATGACTCAAACAATCAAAACTTATCAAAACTAATAAGTATGTGTATTGTTTGCCATTTTTCCAAGAGAATTCCATCCATTCTGATCTTGTAATTATTTTACAAATTTTTAATCCTGATAATAAGGTCTCAAAAGGTCAAGGATCAAGTGTCGAGGTTGAATGTTTGGTTGAATAATGATGTAAATCAAAGGTTCAAAGTCTATCTATCAAAGTTTTGATGCACAAATTGTGACTCTAAATTTGTTAGAAATTCACCAGTTTTTTAAAAGAATGCCCCTAAGTGCAAATGAACAAAGAATAACCTGGGAAAAATGAAATCTGATGATGAACAAGGCTTGATTAAATTTTGCTCAGAGACTTTTTAGGACTATGTGCAAATGATGGATGCAAGGAAGATGTACAAACAAGATGACGCAATAGATTATGTACAAATGCAAGTAGGAAAGAATTAAGGGTAAAAAAGGCACCTGTTTACTAGGTTTTCACCTGCTTGAATTTATTGCTCTTTACCTCTTTTTTCTCTTTTTTTCTACCAAGGCGCCCATTTTCTAGGTTTTCACCAAGGTACTTTATATCTTTTTTGATTTTTTTAATTTTTTTTATTTATTACCAAGGCGCCTGTTTACCAGGTTTTCACTAAGATAAAAAAAATTTCCAGGATCCATATTTGAATGTTTTTTATTTCTTCATGCTAAATTTTCCACTTTTTTTTTCAAAAATATTTCTAATTTTTTTAAATTTCTTTAGGATCTTTTTCTCACTTTTTTTTTGGATTATTTCAAGATTTCTTTTCGTTTTACAAAGATTGATAATGTCTCTCATATGATACTCTTTGAACTGATACTTTTTCAACCTATACCCTTTCATGTTAATCAGGTATACGACCTCTTTAAATGGATGTTATTGATAGGGTCTTGTAACTCTTCTCCTTCACAATTAGCTAGTTTATATGTCCCTGTGCTAAAAGAAGATGTAATGATAAATGGGCCTAACCAGTTTTCTTCGCATTTTCCTTTCTTTTCTCTTTCCACTTGATTCTTAGGATTTTATCGCAACACTAAGTCCCCAAATTGAAATTTTCTAGGTATGATCCTCTTGTTATAGCTCCTTGACATCCTATTTTGGTACACTTTAAGATGATCATATGCTTGGGTTTGATATTATTCTAGAAACTCTAAATGTTGAATTCTAGAAACCCTATAGTCTTCATCTATTATCAACCCATGTAAATAAACTCTTAAATATGGGATGCCAACCTCTAAAGGCAATACTTATTCTATGCCATATACCAATGAAAATGGTGTGGCTCCTATAGGTGTCCTTATGGTAGTCCTATATGCCCATAATGTTGGATTTAATTGAACATGCCAATTTCTTCCTAAACTATCAACTGTCCTTTTCAATATAGTGAGCATGTTTTTGTTTGTTGCCTCTGCTTGTCCAATCCCCTAAGGATAATAAATGGAAGAAGAATGATGTGTAATATGGAACTTTTCATAGAGATCATCCACATCTTTATTTTTGAATTATTTTCCATTATCCATGATTATAGCATGAGGAATGTCATATCTACAAATGATATGATTGAGGATAAACATAAAGATTTGCATACCCATTGTAGTTTTCAAAGGCATAAATTGTACCCACTTAATGAAATATTTAGTTATCCTTATGATGTATTTATGACCATTGGATGAAGGTGGAAAAATCATCCCTATTAAATCAAACCCCCTTTTATAAAAGGGCCAAGGTGTGGTCATTGGGTGTAAATCTTGCACTAGCTCATCAATCATGTTTCCATGATATTGGCATTTTTGACATATCTTAACAAAGTGAAAAGCATCCTTCTCTAGAGTTGGAATAAAGTATCACATATGAAGGGTTTTCTTAGCTAAGTTTAACCCACTATATTGAGACCCATAGATCCCATCATGAACCTCTCATAAATCTGATTTTGATTCCGCATCCTCTAGACATCTAAGAAGCATTCCGTCAATACTTATGCAATACAATGTGTCAGAAAGGATGGTATAATGGGAATCTTGGTGAATAAAATGTCTCTTTTGATAGCGGATTTGGTCCAAAGGTAAAGTTTGGTCATGTAGATAAGTTAAAATAGGTCCATACCAAGGTGAGTCATGTCCAACTACAAGGCATACGATTTGGGAATCAGGAAGGTCAAATGCAGGATTTAGCAACTCTTCAGCCAAGAACTCATCTCTAGTATTCTATTCTAGAATCTGAAGAAGAGAGGCTAAGGTAGCCATGGCATCTGCTGCTCTATTTTTGTCCCTTGAATTTTTCTCAAAAGTGATCAAGGAAAAATACTTTTTCCAATCATCTATCATTCTTCTATAGGACATCAACTTTTCATATTTTGTTTGGTACTCATCATTGATATGATTTATGGCTAGTTGAGAATCACCATACACTTGAAGTTTAGTCACCTTCCACTCTAAAGCAATCTTGATGCCTATGACTAGGGCTTCATAATCCACAATTTTGTTGGTACATGGAAAAATAAGTTTGTATGATTTTTGAATTGTTTAACCTTGAGGATTAATTAAAAGAATGTCTGTCCCTAATCCAAGTTGAATGTAGGATCCACAAAAATAAAGATTCCATGTTTTGGCCTCCATGTTATTTATATCTCAATCTAAAAATTCCACTTGAATAGGATGACTATCTACTAAAGGAGACTCCACCAATATATCAACTATCACTCGCCACTTGATGGATTTCCTATCCACATATTCTATGTCAAATTCACTCAACACCATCACCCATTTGGACAATCTACATGTAAGAGATTTTTTTCTAATTAGATACTTTAAAGGATTTATTTTATCAATCAGCCTGACTTTGTGCACCAACATATAATGACATATATTTTGAGAAGCAAAAACTACCACTAAGCATGCTTGCTCAATGAAACTGTAGTTGAGTTCATAATTGACCAAAGTTTTACCATCCTTGTCTTCTTCCGCTAACAATAACCCCAAAGAATGTTTTGTTGCTGAGATGTAAAATAATAAGGGTTTATCCTTGACAGGTAGATTCAAAATAGGCGGAGTCATCAAATATGCCTGAACAATAATGCAAAAGCTTCTTCGCATTGTTCATCCCACTTGAAAATTGTATCTTTATGTAAAAGTCTAGTGAAAGAATGACATTTTAGTCCCAATTGGGATATAAATCTCCTTATGGATTGTAACATTCCTTGAAATGATCTCATTTGACTTATGTTTTTATGAGCCTCCATTTCCATTATAGCTTGGAATTTTTCTTGATCTACCTTTATCCCTTTTGCTGAAACTATGTAACACAACAATTTTCCAAATTGAACACCAAATGCACACTTCTTAGGGTTTAACCTAACTTTGAATTGCTCCAATTTTGTAAAAATATTTTCTAGGATGTGTAAATTTTCTTTCCTTTCATGCGATTTGGATAATATACCATCCACATAATCTTCAAGAAATGTATGCATCATATCATGAAAAATTGTGGTCATTGCCCTTTGATAAGTAGCTCCAACATTTTTAAGATTGAATGGCAAGACGTTCCAACAAAAAGCACCCCATGGGAATGTCAAGGTTGTTTTCTCTTTATTCTCTGGTTCTACCTTAATTTGGTTATATCCACTAAACCCATCCATAAGAGAGAACATAGAGTGTCTTGCTGTCAAATCCACTATAGCATAAATACTAGGTAATGGAAAATCATCCTTTGGGCATGCCAAGTTGAGATATTGGAAATTCATGAATATTATTATTGATTTATCATATTCTTAAACTAACACATTATTGGATATCCTTTTGGCATAAGCTATAACCCTTATGAATCCCACCTTCAAGAATTTTTCCAGTTATGCTTTTACTAGAAAAGCTATATGACGATGTATTTTTATTAACTTTTGTTTCACCGGCTTAACTCCTGGTCTTACATTGAGGTGATGCATTATAAAACTTGGATCTAACGCCAACATATCTAAATAAAATCATGCAAAGTTAACTTGTTTTTCCTTAAATAATTTGATGAAGTCTTCCCTTTCAACTCGAGTCAAGGAAACTGCAAGATGTATGAATCTTGGATCTAAATTAGTTCTAATGTTAATGTTTTCTATTGATTCAATCAATATAGGAGGTATCTCTTCATCATGCTCTAGTAAGGTATCCATTCTCTCTTCCTTAGGTGCTACAGCTGGGTTTTTACCTTCAGAAACATGCTTTATTTTTACTTTTTTTTTTGGGTCTAGTACTGCCACATTGTGGTTTTCACAACTAGACCACTTCATTTTTTATTTATTTCATTTTTTATTTTTCTTTCAGATTAATAGATTGGTCCATTTCTCCCACTTCTATTCTTTGATTGAATTCTTTGGTGAAAGAGGGTTCAACTACATTTAGGTATAAGCCCACAGAATTGTCATTAGGAAAAGAAAGTATGCCATTTTGTGTAGCTATACCTCCCAATCAATTAGTTTGGGATGGATTAGAGATAAAGATTCATTGAGAGATTTTTTATCCATGGGATTTAAGGACATGACTTCATTAGAGAGTTCAGACATTGTATTGCTCAAATCAATGACATGGGCTTTCTCATGGTGTTCCATAGAATTTGGATCAAAATCCTCCTCACTTGAGTCCTCTTGGATTTTTATGGGATAAAATTCTTATGGATTAAACCTAAGATTTAAATCTCCTACCCATGAAGTTAACCATGGTTCACCCACCCATGTATTTTCATTTGATGGTTGTCCTAAATTTGGTGCTTGAGAGTTGTTTGGCACTTGAGTAGAACTTGTTCCTTGGTCCATATTTGATTTTATCTTTGTACTAGATGTAGGATCATAAGTATGGATGAAATCCACTTCCTTGTCATGAAAAGAAGCCTTAGATAAAGAATCACATTCATATTGACCAGATTCATCTTCACTTTCGAAATCTATCACTAGGAATCTTTGACATTGCTTGAACCACTTCCTTGTTATTGATATCCTATGCCTGATTTTTCATCCTTAAATCTCCAAGGAGGTTGTATGGGCTCTAGAAATCCTCTATTTCTAATCCCTAAGGGTCCTCTTCTTTTCTATCCCATATTTTTCATGATGTGATAACCCTTACCATATTAATGTATTTGGACACTCACATTTTGGACCCTTTCTACATGGGAACTTGAAGCTTCGTCATCTTTGTACAACCACTTTAAAACTTCATTATCTTCTTCCTCTTTTGATGAATTAGCACTTTCTCTTACAAAATGGGAATTATATTTTTTATTCTCATGAGCACTAGTTGGCCTCCCATGTGATTTTGGAGAAGGAGGTAAATAAAACAAGGACACAAAATATTCTCCCACACCCTTTTGATGGATTTTGTATTGATTCTCAAATTTCTTCATGAACTTATCCATCTTTTGATAGTGTGTTTCTTGGAATCCTTTATTTTAAACCCTAGAGGGGTTTGGATCTCCCTCCTCTTGATTTGAAATACTTAAATTGGCATCCTTGTTACTTGTGTCTACAAAACTTAGTTTCTCCTTTCCCTTAGTTGATGTAGATGTGTTAGTTTTGTCTTGATTCGAGTTAAGGAACAAAGTGGAACTAGGACCATCTTATTACTTTTCCTAATTAGGATAACTTGGGGTATCCCCTTCACTATTATGTAGGATGAATGTCTCATTCATAGGTTTAACAATATTGCAATTTTGGAAAGGATTCACATCACCACTTATAGTAATTTCTTCACCCATGTGTGGAAACTTGATACATTGATGGTATGTTGATGGTACCATTTGCATTTCATGTATCCATGGCCTCCCTATAAAATTTTATAAGTTAGCTTCATATCAAGAAATTGACAAGTAGTATCCCCTTTTATTGGTCCCACTTAAATAGGAAAAACCACCATTCCTTTAGAAGACCTTTCCTCATCATCATAGGCTTTGATATTAATTTTCTTCTTTGGATCAATTAAAACTTTGGAAAATGATAGGGCTTTGACTAGTCTCAATGTGCAAATGTTTAGACCAGCTCCTCCATCAATGAGGGCCCTTTTGACATAATGCTTTTGAATCAAGACCTCTATATGTAGCGAGAAATTTTGAGGATGATGGATGGACATGTCATCTTGTTCAGAAAAGGATAAATAATGAGGTGTTATAAGATGAACCACCATGTTTTCAAACCTATCCACATATAGGTTATGGGGAACAATTGTTTTCACAAGAGCCTTCTCTAAGATTTCCTTATGATCTAGTGAATGTTTCAACAACTCAATAATAGAAATTTGAGCTGGATTCTTTTGTAATTGTTCTAGAATATTGTAGTTCCATTGAGAATAAGATGGTTTATTAGGACCAATAGTCTTAGGGATATCTCCTTGTAAGTTAACTTTCGATGCTTTCCCCCTAGTAACCACATTAGATGTTTCCTTTGATGGCACATCTTTCACAAAAATAACATTGATAGTATTATCATATCCTGTTAAGGAATTGATTACATTATCAAAGCAATTTGCAAAATTTACCTTTTTATTACCTCCTTTGTTATTTTGGTTACTATTTGAAGAAAGTCCCTTCTCATGTTTGAAGAAAGGGGTTTTGAAAGCTACATGATCTTTATTGTTTGGTGACCCTTCCACCTTGATGATTCCATTATCTATCACATCTTGTACCTCATAATTTAGTCTCATGCAATCATTTGTCTTGTACCCTCTACTTCGATGATATTCACAAATATTAGCTTCATTCCTCCATGACGGTTTAAATTGAGGAACTCCTAAGGCCTTGCCTATGGTAAAACAATGATTTTGTTAGAAATGAGAGTCCTTCAAGCATTCTCGAGTGGTTTACCCAAGGGTATGAACTTCCTCCTTGGTGATGGACTAAAGAAATATCTTGGTTTGTTAGCCTCTTGTTTGTTTTGCAAGTTGTTGGTATTAGGGTTGTTGTTGTTGTTTTTGTTGTTGTTGTTGTTAAATGGAACCTTGTTTGTTTGGTTCAAATTATTAGCTTGGTTAGAAGATCTTGTGAGATTAAAAGGAGTGGCTTTCAAATTATGTGCCTCAACAACCCCATCATTGACAAGACCCTTGTTGACTTTCTTATGCCAAAATTTGTTTCTATTGCTTGAAGTGCGATTATGATTGTTCTAATTGTTGTGGTTGTTAGGAGAAATTTGTATCCTTATAAAACTTGATTTCTCCACTCTTCAACAAAACTTATTCTGTTGTAACTCCATTTTCAATCATATCTTGAAAGGAACATGAACATTTCAATCTCAATCGATAGTTCATCTCCATGTTTAAACTATTCATTAAAATGCCCATTTTTTATTTCTTGGGTACACTTCTAGGGTATCGACAAAATATCATCCTCTATCATTGCAAGAAAGTCAAGAATGCTTCCCCATCACATTGCTTTTTTTACATAGGTTAATCATTGTGACCTCATGTTTGATGTTATATGAGTAATGAGTCACAAACTTGGAAGCTAGCTCTTCAAAATTTTGAATATCGTATGGTAATTCTGAAAATCATTCCATTGCAACTCCTCCTAAACTCCTTGGAAATAATCTCATTAAATATGTGGTATTGTGCATTAATTCCAAGCTTAAAGCATAAAATTCCCTCAAGTGATCTTGTGGATTGAATCCCCCCTCATACTTTTCATACATAGGTAAAACTACATTTGTGGGGAATGGTACCATAATTAGGGATTTGTCAAATAGAAATGGATATAAAGCCTCAATTGAAAATGGCTTGGGAGTTTCACTATTATTCATTTTATCCAATTGTATTTGAAATCATTTCAATTGTTTATTCATGATGTCAATTGGATTAGCCTCATCTTCCTTCTTCTTCAATTGTTTGATATCATAGTCATGGGGAAGTTTTACCCCCGCTTGGGCTGAGATGGAATTTGATGGCACATGAGCTACACTACAAGGGGCATTACCGCAATTCTGTAGTAGCTCCTATAACTAGGCAACCTCAAGGGCCACCTTATCACCTTGAACTTGAATGTACATCATGATATTATTACATAAACATGCCTTAGCATAAAGAGAAACATTTACATTGAGAAACATGTGAGTAAAAATAATTGTATTACGGTCTTTCCATAAGGAAAACAAAATCTCCATCCTTAAAGCATGCCAATCTAGGTATATTGGGAAGGCATTGTGGGTGAATCACCTAGGAGAACCATATTCCAAGAGAAAGGCCTAGGCTGGAAAGGCATAAAAAATCCATGTATCCAACTCCAATAGTTCTGGGTCCAGCGATAAAACCAAAACAATATGCATAATGGTTTCAGAATGCCCACAAAATGGGCATTTGGGATCAGCCACACCTAGGTGCTGGAGCCGAGCTCCCAAAGGAAAATCCTGCTAAAGGAAACACCAAGAAAATTGAGCAATTTTGGGTTCAGTAATAGCATCCCAAATAGTGCGGAAATGATAGCTCCAGGTCTTCTGGGAAGAAGTAAGGTGCCAACGATGATTAAGAGAATAAATCATAGGAAAATGAGGCACAAGCCAAGAGTACCCAAGCTTGGGTTTGTATTTGGTAAATGGTGTATCAACGTACCATTTCCAGTCTTTCCACAAAGGTTGAACTGACAGAATTCCAAGTTTATGCAAGAGATGTGGCAGAATAGTAGAGACAAGCATATCAAAAGTCTCACAATTTAGACAAGTGAGTCAGAACTAAAAATGGAGATCATCCCAAGATCGAAGACTCATGGTGGCTCTGGAAAATAAATCCTTGGGTGTTTGAATGCCACATTTTTTAAAACAAAGAGCACTCATCCCTTGAATATTGTCTAGAGGAAGCCCTTGTCGACAAAAATTAGGGGACCACCAAATATTCTGTTGATTGAAAGAAATCCCATCATGGAAACCATTGCCAACCTAATGAAGCCAAGGTTTGTCAGCTTCCCAAGCTCTCCAAATAATTTTGACAAAAAAAAATACCTTTGATTTGAATAGGGTGCTTCATAACCAGAAAGGTTTGAAACCTAATCCCCTTCCAAGTTGGCTTGTGCAAGGGATACCTAGAAGAAATGCAATGTCAAAGAAAAATTTTCTAGGCCTCACTGCCTGTGAGACATCCCACAATCCACTTCGCACAAAGGGTCAGGCCTTTCTTCTGAGTGTTGAGTAAGACATGCCAACCAGAGGCCTTAGGGAGACAACAAAAATCCCAAGGAACTCTATGAAATCCATGATGATTAGCACTAGAAGCCCAAATAAAGTCCCTCGATAATTTCTCAAGCTCCTTGTAGGAGGATTTTGAAGGAACCCAACACGAAAAAGTAGTACACATGCGTAGAAGCCAAGACCCATGAGAAAATCTAAAAATTCCCAATGAGAGAGAGCGGCTTGGTGATCCAATAGGTAAGCTTCTTTTCAATTTTAGCTAACACAACATTCCATAATTTAGTAGAAGTGGTTTGAAAAGCAAAAGGACTACCAAGGAAACAAAACATTTCCCCATGTTGAATCCTGGACCATCCAAACTGAGAAAACTAGGGTGGATCAGGAAGGGAATACTTCCTGTAGGACAAGGTTTTATGCCACTGGATGGATGAACCAAAGGCCATGAAAAATGTGTCTAAACACTACAAGGCTGCCTTGATATTTTCTTCATCCTCTTCAAGAGTGAGAAAGGGATCATCGACAAAATGGTCATTGACCAATTGCTGGGTAGAATCAGGTAAAGTGATCCCACAAACATGGCCTACAGAAATAGAATGAGCTAACAAATAACCAAATCCATTGACTGCTAGAACATACAAGGAATGAGCCAAAGGACAACCTTGCTGAATGGATCTTAAGAGCCCAAAGGTAGAAGTTTTTCTACCATTAATGGTGATGCAAGAAGAGGAATCCTAAAAAAGCATCTGTACATATTGAATAAATCTGGGGCAAAAACCAAGAGCGTGAAGCATAGAAGGAATAAAAGGTCATTCAATGTGGTCATAATCTTTAGAATAATCAATTTTGAGGAAAAGGGTTTTCTATTGAGACTTATGAGCCCATTCCATACCTTCCCAAACTGCAATGATATTATCAAGAATAAATATTGATTTGATAAAGCTATTTTTCTTTGGTTGAATAATTTGAGGTAGGATGCGACAGATATGGAGAGAAAGAACCTTAGCAATAATATTGTAAGAGACATTGAGAAAGGTAATAGGCCACTAGTTGCGAATATCCTCACAATCCCCAAACTTGGGAATGAATTTAATGTTGAAGTTGTTGATAAGGTCCCCAAGAGACTGGAAGTGATAAGCTTCAAGGTAGACCTAGTGTAAATCAGAACCAATGGCATCCTAGAGTGTTTTATAAAACTCACAGGGAAAGCCATCACAACCTGGGGCTTTGTCATCATCCATAGCAAAGACAACTTGACAAAGATCCTGTAGGGTAAGAAGCTAATCACAGAAAGCTCGTTGGGAAGGATAAACACATTGAGGAATGACAACAATGCAATCATCAAGAGATTGATCGTTGGTAGGAGAAGATCCCTGAGTGGCAATAACTTATTTGTAATGACGAACAAAGTCCTGTAGAATATTAGGAAGCTCCATAAGGAGGACTGACCTTCTTTAATCCTGGTTATGCCCACATTGGTGTGACAAGCACAAAGAGCAGCAAAAAAATCTTTAGAGGCTTAATCTCTGACCTTTAACCAGTGGAGTCAAGCTTTGATCTGAGCACCTCTAGCAGCATAATTGGTGGCAACTTGCTTCTACTGACCTAGCTGGGAAAGGTGAAGTTGCAAGTCTTGATTGAAAGGATCGTGAGCTAAGGCCTCTGTGGCAACACAAAGAGCTTCGGTGTTGACATAATAGGATCTACGGAGATAGATGGCAAGTTTTCCACCATAAATACATAGAAAGTGTGTCGTACACCAGATGGCATCATTCCACCATTGAATCCAGCTAGGTGATTGAGATGGCCGAGGCTCAAGATTCCAAAACTGATGAAGGTGGGCCATCATGGAGGCATGGTTGAGAACAAAAGTATGAAAAAAGAGCTGAGTGGTGGGAGGTCAAGACTTAGCTATCCTCCATTCAATATTAAATTGAATGGGGAAATGATCTGACAAGGTCACATAAAATAGGAGTAACCAACAAGGCTTTCTTTTCAGAAAAAGAGAAAAAATATTTTGCCAAAATCATCGCACGATCAAGATGTTTATGAATTCCGTCAGAAGAGGCTCTAAAATTAGACCACGTGTGCCAAACCCCATCAGGACGGTGATGACCAATATTTGGATGAAAAAGTCCCAATTTATTACGCATATAATACCAGGATTCTTGCTCACCAACTATCCACCGAAAAGGCAAAAGGCTATCCTTGTTAGAAGCCACTTAAACCATATTAAAGTCACCAAAAGAATCCCAAGTTGTAGGTACCAGAGAATCCGCAAGCCAACGCCAAAGGTGAGATATCTCAACAACATCATTGGGAGCATAAACATTAACTATGCCAAAAAAATGATTCTCAATAATGAAAGTGGACCAAGCAGATATTTCCATGGGATCTGAGCCATGATTGATTAAAAAAGAATGCCAACGAGGAGAGAGGAGAGTAACAACTCCACCTTGACCAGCCTCGTGTTGAGAACAAAGAGCAAGGCTTTGAAGGCAACATCAAGAAAGAAACCAAAAATTTTAACTTCCTTGAGGCATAACACATTTAGAAGACTAACATGATGATGAAAATCCATGATAGAATACTTTTTGGGAAGGTATGTCAGATCCCTAACATTCCATGAGATGTACTTCATGAGAAAATAGTGTGGTCCATACCATCACCATCCCCAAGGGAAGAAAACGTTTTTGAAAAATATGCCAAAGTAAAATCATTCCCAGGAGACTCCTTGGAAATATTTATGTGTTTTTCTACAATGCCCTCTAATGCGGTCTCAGCACGCCCATCAGGACTCTGAGAGTGGAAAAAAATGGGAGGGGTAGAAATCACGGAAGCTACCTAAGTTGTACAAACCCAAGAAGGGTTAGAACAAGAATCAAAAATATTCATCCCCTTCTCACTAGGGTTTGAAATTGGAGCATTATTATCAGCATAAGAAGCATCTCAAGCCACAATAGGAGGAGGTGGCAGCTGTGAAGTAGAAGCCGAAGCAATAGGCTTGACCTTCTTGTTCTTTTGGCCAACTGTTAGCCAATCGTCTTTCTTGGTTTCATCATTTTTACCAAAATTAGTGGGCTATGAACCAGAATCCTTAGGAGGAGGTTTCGGATGAGGAACTGCCAAAGGGAAGTTCTTGATCTTTTGCTCTAAACATTAACAATGATAAAAAGTGTTGGGAAGGTTGAGGCAAGCACATTTTAGGATAAGGTGGTGTCACCAACCTCAATCTCAACAAACTCTTTAAGGTTTCTTGAAAGGTTGAACTCAACACAAAGCCTCTTCTAAGGCTGAGGATTGAGAAAGTGGTCATGCTCACTAAGGATAACCCAACCTACAGTTTGCACAATGGCATGCATGAAAGGCCACCAAGGTAGAGGAAGACCAGGGAACTCAACCCACACAGGAACTTTTAGTTTCTTTTTGTCAGAGACAGAAATGTCTTGAGACCAGCATTGGAAAACTAAAAGGGAAACCCTAACATTGCAGGGTCCTTTGCCAAAAATGGCATCCACATGAGTGGGATTGGAAAAATGAAATAAAAAAAAAACCTTTGGTGAGACTGTGAATGCCATCCATGAGGAGTCCAGGCTTTCGCAACCCAATCCTTAATCAAATTTTTAGGAGGGTTGCGACCCAGAAAGTAACCAATAAGAGTATGTGTTTAAAGTGAAGAATAGGCATCATCAAAGTCATGAATGGATAAAACAATATTAGGCTGAGACATACCTCGTGGAACACTTTGGGAACAAAATTGTGAGGTCTCTTGCTTGGAGGCGCAATTGTTATCTATCACCAAAATAGCACCAGCATCAACTAGTGGGATAATAGTAGTTGGGGCCATAAATACTAAAGGATTTCCCATAGTAAATGCGGTTTTAAAGGACATGAGGGCTCTGAATAGCGACGTGACTCTAAAATCTAGAAGAGGAAAAAAATATCACAAAATTTTATGTAGTCAAAAACATAATTTCTCTTTTAATAGCTAGACACTATAAACAACAATAATTTCAAAGAAAAAAGTTGGGAGACTCCTTATAAGAACCAACTACAACTCTAATGTTGACTAAATAAAATACGGCTGACTATTCGTAATTACACATAGTTGTCGATTCCAAGAAAATAAACCAACTTTAACTGTGAACTACAATAATTTTAAAAAATACACAAAAGAAATGAAACGTAAAAGGGAAAAGGCCTAGAACAAGAACTAACTACGTCTCTCTGGAGATGCAATAAGATATCGTGGCCTATTCCTAGCCACACATAAGTACTTTATTCTAACACAACACACAATTCTATATATCTTGTATTTAATTAAACATTAGGGTTCTAAGACTACTAGAGAAAATCTAAGACCTCATAAATATAAGACTTCTAAATTGAGTTCGAAATATAAATAAGGAAAACCTCCTTGCAACCTTAGTTTAACATGTTGAAAGGACAATACCCTAGTAATGTTGACAATATGGACTGATCTCATGGTCCCAAAGTGTGTGTGTGTGTGTGTGTGTGTGTGTGTGTGTGTGTAAGGAAGAAATGTAGATAATATTTCTAGCTATAACAGAGACAACAATAATTACATATGAAATATGCAAATAATATTATATATAAATAATACAATATATAGATAGTCTAAGAGTATTATGTGAAAGTTTCCACAAAAAAAAATCATAGTTAAGAGTATGTTTTGTATATAGATATAAAAAGACAATTATAGTAATATAAACATTTAATATTTAAAATATATTTTCTAGCTCATTCTCACATTAGAAATTCATTATGAGAAAGATGAATGCATAGTTATAGATGTTAGGTTTATAGAGTTTTTTTTTGAAATATGCCACTTTGTTGTTGAAAGGGTATGAAATAAAATCATGTTGATTTTTTCTCAAAATAATGAAAAAAAAGACGAAGATAGTTCTATGTAGTAAAATAGTAAACTAAGCGTAGATAAAACTATTGAATAATAGTTTTTAGAAATAAATAAATATGAAAATATAAAAATATTAAATTAGAATATGACAAAAGTTCATTTTTTCAAAAGGATGTGAGATAAGTGTAAGTTGTAAACGATTGGAAAATAAACTACTTGTATTCCTAATACAAATGTGGATGGATATTTTAGTACAAAATCTCTATTATGACATGAGATATAATTACTCTATGAGAATATTATATAAATCAAATTTTTTTAATCTTGGAATACAACTTTTTTATGAATTTAATGTTTTATATACAGAAAATTTAAAATGAAAAATAATATCCTTTTTAATTTGTATTAAATAATATGTAAATTAGATAGAAGAGTAAATGTTGATGCTTATTATCATCCTCATACTACATCCTACATGTCTCAAACAATCAAATTTAATATAAACTAAATATATTTAAAAAATCATCTTTTTATCTAATTATATAGAATATTTTATTATTATAATTATTTATCAAGACTTAGAAAACTATTAACTTTAATGAATAATCATGTCAAAAACTTAAATATAGGATAGTGGATGATATATTTCATAAGAATCAACATGTTATAAAATTGTTGACCAAATAAGGTTACTAAACGTCCATCATAAACCTAAGTCTACGAATGTTAAAATTGAATAAGATTGACTTCAGTGTCACTAATATATATTATATAATAGATCATACAATTCTTAAAATAAAAGTTCACTAAGAGAGGGTTCATAATTTGATTATTTTTACTTTAAAAATTAGTAAATATATTTGGTATATTACTTTCAATAATTTAATATTACTATATTTTCAAAAATTTACTTCTTTATACTCACATATAAAGGTTTCCTTTTAAGTTATTATTTATTCTAGAGAAATTTAATATTAACTAGCTATATATTATATAATATATAATATATATAGAGAATGTCAATTGTGAATTGGTCGATTGGTGAAGTTCAATGGTTCTGATTGAGGCCAACAGGGATCAAATCTTGTGAAGACATCTATTAAGGGATGAGACCGGGATCATGCCCCGAGCGAATTTGGTAGCTAATAG
>MU223728.1:0-10839 GCA_018584345.1 Thuja plicata | reverse complement strand
GCTGAGGGTTTAATTTGTATCAATGTTAATTTAGGGTTATAGTTATGGTTTAATTAAGTCTAGCATTACAATTCTATTTGGTTTATGTTTCGATTAGGGCTAGACGAAGGTCTAGTTAGGGATCTCGATTAAGGTTAGGGTTAAAGTTGATTAATATATAGTAAGGGGGTTTAATCTTGTTTAGTATTCAATTAGATTTAACAAGTATGCTTTAATATAGGTTAGGTTGATTGTTCAATTAGGTTTATGATTATAGTTTAATTAAATACGAGTTCAATTTCATCTATTGTTTAATTAGATTTAGGATTAAAGTTAGAGCTCAATTTTAGTATTGTTCAATTATGTTTAGTGTTATGGCATGCTCAAATCATTTATATTGTAAGATGAGAGTAATTTATGATTTTTTAGTGATTATGAATAAAATATTCCATGCTAAATAACATAAATCACATAAAAATAGGTTAATCGTGTAGGTTAGATAATATAAGTAATTATTCACACTTATTATTCATATGAAATTGATTTTTGTCCTCTCATGACCATATCATAGTTTTAATAGAATTCATGATCATATATATGGATTAAATTTATATCATCATTTATGATCACAAAGTTGCATCATTCATTCATGACAATGTTGATGTTAGGTTATAGTTTTTTTTAAGGTTAGGGTTTAATTAGGTGTATGGTTAGAGATGAACTTGGTTTAGGGTTAGGATTTTGATTCAATTTGGTTTAAGTTTAGTTTTTATGTTTTAGCCCTAAGGATATGGTTCAATTTAGTTTGGAGTTTAGGTTTTATTTGATTTATTTTTTAGGTTTATAATTTTATTTCATTTATTTTTGAATTAGGTTTCGAATTATGATTCTATCTAATTTAGTGTTCAATTAGCCTTAGGCTTTAATAATGGATACAATTCAATTTATGATAGGGTATTATAAAGGTATATCAATTTAATTTATTTTATTCTTAGGATTACAATTATGGATCAAATTGGTTTACTGTTGGTATTTTAGTTTATTTGGTTTTAATGTTAAGATTGGGGTTTAATTTTGTTTTGTGTGAGGATTGGGGTTTTATTTAGTTTAGTATTACAAATAGGGTTTTAGAAAGATAATGGTTACAATTCAATTAATATTAATCTTAGCTTTAAGGTTTAATTTAGTTTAGTGTTAGGTCTAGACCTCAATTTGACTTAATGTTTAATTAGTTGTATGGTTAGGGTTCAATTTTGTTTTAGGGTTTAGGGTTGGTATTTTAGTTTATTTGGTTTAATATTAAGATTGGGGTTTAATTTTTTTTTTGTGAAGATTGGCGTTTTATTTAGTTTAGTATTAGAAATAGGGTTTTAGAAAGATAATGGTTACAATTCAATTAATCTTAATCTTATCTTTAAGGTTCAATTTTGTTTTGTATTATAGTGTTTGAGGTATAAGTTTAGGTTCTATTTATTATAATGTTAATTTAGGTTAAATATTTAGATTTAACTAAATTTTAGGGTTAGATTTTATTGAAGTTTATTATACTAGGTTCTATTTGGTCTAATGTTAAAGTTAGTGATGTTGGTTGATTTAGGGTTTAAATTAAACCTAGTTCAATATTAGGCGTCAATTTGGTTTAGTGTTATAGTTAGGGTTCAAGATGGTTAAAGAATCAAGTTTAATTAAGCTCATATTAAGCATTCAATTTGGTTTAGTGTTTGATTAGATTTAGGGTCACGATTTTGTTTAGTGTTCCATTCATTAATTTTATCATTAATTTTATATTCAATTAGATTTGGGGGACGAGGCTCATTTTCTATACTATTAGGGTTCAATTTGCTTTATTATTCATTTAGTTTTATGATATTTTAGTGTTATGTTTAAATTTGGTTTATTATTAGGGTTAAGGTTGAGAATGAGGTTAAGGTTCAATTTGGTTTTTGGTTAGGAGGAAATTCAATTTTGGGTTTAATTATGTTTATATTGAACATTCATTATTTATTGTTAGGATTCAATAAGATTTAATATTAAGGTTTTTATTGGTTTCCTAAAATAGTTAGAGTTAGGGTTGAATTTTATTCAAGCTAATATTTAAGAGACCTCTAGATTTATTTTTATAAATTATAGTGTGATTTGAAGCATCGATTCAAAAAATTATCATCTAATTGAATTTGGAATAGTTTTATAATAATTACATGATAATATACGAAAAAATATTTTTTGAAATATTATGATCCATTATTTTAATTAGAATAAAGAAAGTTTAGCATCCTTCACCAATTAGTGTAGAGTTAGATTTGATTTAGTATTCAATTATATTTAGAGTTTATTATCAATTTATTTTAGTGTTAGGTTTATGATAGATCTTATTTTATCATCTAATTTAAAATTTTTAAATTATGCTACTTTTCTAATACATGATGTTTTTAAATATGAATAATTAAGTAATGAGTGCAATTTATTTTCTTTTATAGAAAATTACTAAAGATAAGTTGAATTGAAGATATGTTTTTTCAAAAGATCTAAAATTAAAGACACTAGACAATATTTATATGTACTATATTAATAATATGGTTTTAAGATAATTTATATTAACAGATTTATTTTTTAAATTAAATTGAACATATACTTTTATTATTATATTCTATTCAATTTAAAAATGTGAACAAAGAAAATAAATAAACCATAACAATAGAAAGTATTTCAGAATTATTTCAAAAGTAATTCTGAAATACTCTTTACTAATCCGGAATAGTTTGTAATTAGAGTATGGTATATAATTTCTGAAGTATACAGACAAAAGCAAAGAAACTTTTGTTTTTCCTTGCTAGTTTTAAAGAACAAAATAGCAGTTCCTGAAATATGACCTCCATTTTAGTAAATTAATTCTTTGCTGGTTAGGTCATTGTTGGGCGGAGTCTGTGACGTTCATGACTTTGGTATTGACTTCATATTGCAGTTCTGAAGAGCAGGGATATTTAGATAACAAAGACACCTTGAAACTTTTCTGTTCTTGTTGGAAATTTAACGACAATAGATAAAAATGTTTACGTACACATGATGAGGGATTGTTGTGAACAGAGACGAGAGGTTTCCATGGATAGTAACTCACTCGGATTTATGGGAAAGAGAGGATGCCCTAATAATGGTTTAGTAGGCAACGGTTCCGCGCCATGTTTAAAAAATACCATTTTAAGTGCTCGAGTAGTTCAAGTGCAAGCCCAGAATTGGGGAAGCTAATACGATAAAAAAGATTCACCACTTGTAAGCACAGACTGCAAAATAGAAACACTTCCGAATTAATGAACGGCCAAAAATATCGCATTGGGAGATTGCAAAAACCGTTATTGGTTTAAAGAATGATATTGGATTACGAGCATTTGCATACCGGTTTTGAAAAGGTTTTGAAAATGCTGGAGTATATCAGGCGCGTGCCTAGATTTGGATGATTGAATCAGGACTGCAAAGATAGGAAAGGAAAGGAAAAGATCTTTTATAAACTGTTATCAATTAATGAATGTTGTCATTTATACAATTGGTTATAGAAAAGAAAAATTAGAAACGGTGTTTCCAAATATTTTCGCATTAGGAGATTGCAAAAACAATTATTGGTTTAAGAATGTCTTTTTACCTTACAAAATCGCCACTGTATCCATGCACATCGAAGCAACCAAATCAACCTGCAAATGGTGTTGTAAAAAATTCTCTGTCAAAATTTAGGAACCAAATCTATTGTTGGAAGAAGATTTAAACAGTAAGAAACAATGAAATGAAAATCACTCTTTCATATAGTTTCAAAACAGTTAACTAAACTCTGTAAAAGGAAAAACCGTTTTCCACATTAGACACTACGGCTTATCGAAAACTGTTCTCGGCTAATTATCTATCAGACAACTCACTTTGTTCACCGAATCCTTAGTTTAAAATGCCACATACATAGCGAGTTCGTTATATGGCTTGGGTTTAGAATCACAAAAATAGTTATTAAATTTGTATTAAAAAATAGACGGTTATTAGTAAATTTGTATTACAAAATAGACGGTCCAAAATTAACAAAACACCATATTTCACAGAGATGTTATGAAAAAGTGTCACAATTTCACGTATCCGAGGTCCCCTCACTCTAATTGGGCTAATAAAAAAATTCTATCTAATAATTATTGTAATTAGATATTAAAAAAAAAATTAATTTCATTTTTGTTAAATTTGTAATAAACTATTAAATTTCATTAGACCAATTTTACCTCATAAAATAAAAGTATAGTTTATTTTATTATAAAATTAATATTTATTGTAAAAAATAATTAATTGATATTTATAGAGTTAAAAATATCTTTGTTTCAAATCTCACACATGTACCACACACCTATTTTTTAATTAATTCAACGAATATTAAGACATATTATATTTAATCATTAATCATTGTTATTTATTATTTGATTTGAAATTTAAATATGAAAGAGAAATTTCTCAAATAACTTGTCATGGACATGATAGTAGTGGTTCAACTCCTCTTTTTTTTTTTCTATGAGGTTTGGTACTGAAAATTAGATGGAAGACTATGCTCCTCTTGTATGTCTAAAGAAAGCTTCTAATTTGTATTATAAAAAGGTTACCTATGAGATGGACTTAATGATTTTTCTTTCTCTTTTGAATGAGGAGATCTATATGATTCTTCTCAATAATGAAGTTTTTAATCATTATCTTAGAGAACATAATATAGGGTCACCCAAAAGGTGTCGTAGAAACACAATATAGGAGTGTTGACAAGAACTAAAACTATTCACAAATGAGGACAAAAAAGCAAGATATCAAACATCAAATTTAGGACCTAGCAATGGGCCCAATGAAACAATCTAAGTAATCTAAGATGGACAATTTTTCTTGCAGCTGATGGGATAGTGCTCGAGGAACCACTGGAGTTAGCAGATGAGTTAGCTTGGCCAGCTGCTAGATTTTGAGGGGGTACCTAAGAGTGTAGGGATAGAGAGTCAAGAATCATAGATTGGATGAGGTTGAAACTTGAGAGGCCGCTAGAAGGGGTTGTAGGAGGGGCCATAGGAGTAGGAAGAATGATGAACTACCAAAATGGAGGCTACAAGACTAGGGACAATATGAACTGTCAAAATTGATATAATAGTAATAGAACGAGGTGTCAAATCAATAGAAGACTCCAACCCAATATCAGGAAAAGCCATGAGATGAAATCTTTTAGCATATTTTCACCAAGTGGAAGAAGAATATAGGCAAGAACCATGAGGGCATGAAGCAGCTAAATGCCCAATCACGAAATAGTGTCTACCTCACAAAGAGATCCCTTCATAGTATAGAATCTATCTCCAAAGAAATTCCCCACCTGAAGTAAAATCTTAGAAGGAAGTGGCTTACAAAGTTCCAAATCTACAAAAATCCTGAAGAGGGAGTGTGGTGCCATCATGGTCAAAGTTTCAAAATAAGTGCCAAGTTTTCAAAATAGGAGATACAATCGAGTACCTCTTTTCTGAGTGACATCTCCAGCAAAGAGGAAGCATAGGGGAGGAAAGAATTCTTTAGAGAAGAGTAGAAAGAGGTATCTAGGATGACTAGAACATCAATGCCTAGCAATATAGTTTGTAAAGAAGCCGACACGCGGTTCAAGCTGGAAATATCCACCACCAGATTACAAGTAGGGGAGCCTGTAACAAAGGGTAGGAAACGGGGTTTTGAAATTGGGGGGTAGGACGCCATTAGCAGAACTCTTTTACGCTTTAATTTATATTTTACAGATTAAATTTATTTGATAATTATTTTACATATTATTTTTTTTTTCCTCCGAATTTTTACTAGTAGTAGATTGATGGGAAACCACTTTGATTTTTCCTCATCTTGTTTTCGGTGATGATTATTGATATTGACAAGTCTTAAGTAATTTTTTGAAATATTAATTCATAGAATACATATATATACGTGTGCATATATATATATATGTATATATGTACTAGAAGGAATACATATACATACTTACATTCAGGCCTTACCTGGATACCTCTGCTGGTAAAGTCGGCGCAGCCTAAAAGAAGGGTGAGTGTGAAGAAAGAAATGGATAATATGACCGCTGATCCAATGAAAAGAAGCTGATGCAATGTAACCCAATGTGCTTTACTCGTGTACGCTTTCCATGCATCCAGTACTGTGAAGATGATAAATAGAACTACTACAACACACAATACTTATATTCCTACAATCTCACTCCCCTCCATCATTTAGTAGATAATATCTTGGAAGCCAATTACAATTTCTTCATTATTTCTTTCTTTTGTCGGTGATTTGTTGGACCTTTTTGACCTATGTTGTGGAGATTTTGTAAAGATCGTCCTACACTTTTAATACCTCATCTAGCATTTGAGGATAGATTTAGAAAAAGAAAAAGAAAAATGTATATTTTTATCGAAAGAAGAGAAATTAGAATTATGAGGAAGCGAACATGGAGCCCAAAAGACAACTTTAAATTTGGCCCATCTCAATAAGGATATGATTTAGAAGACTTTCTTTATTATTGTGAATCACGTTTAAGAGAAAATTAGTCGTTCCTTTTATTAAAAAGTACTTATTATACCTTATTTACTAGTTATTTTATGTCAGAGTTCGGAAAATTAAATTGGTATATTTGCTTTCTGTTATTTCCGGAAACATCATCATTATTATTCTTTACTCTCGCTTCGGGTAAACGCAGTAAAATCGGACGGAAATGGCTTTTATAAAGAATATCACGATTCTCGTGTTCTATTGCCTTTTCCCACTTAGGAACGATGTGCGGATAAATATCATATGGATATTGTGTTAATTTGTTAGCCTGACAGTTGTTTGGTCATTTGTCAGACTTTAGTATTTAATTGTTTTTCTCGTAATTTTGGTTAGTGTGAGAAAATTATTTATTAATTGATTGATTCCTGTAGGGACATGTAGCAACCAATTTGTTATGGGTTGTGAAGTTATTTTTTTTATCTCAGTTGTCGATTGAGAATAAATCTCAGTCGTTGGTTTTCCAACGAGGGTAGTATAAAAGGGGGTCATTCGACATTTGTATAACACAAGTTTGAGAAGCATTTGGAGTGTTAGCAAATAAGTCTTGCAGTGTTGGCAAGGGTGCAGTGATAGCGTTGGGAATAGCAGTGGTGGAATCTCAACAGGAGAAATTGGGAGATTGTCGGAGCTCTCCCAGAAAGAGGCAAGCGGTTTTTGTATCTCTTAATTTGCTGAAGTTCAATATAATTCTTCATCTGCAGTACTGGTTTTCGCTCTGGGGTTTTTCTACAGATAATTTGTCCAAAAATATCGTGTTCATTATGTTGCATATTTCTTTCGTGTTTTTATTTGAGAAGTTGCAGTTGTGTTATTATTCAATATTAGGTGAATTCATTTTTGGCAGTCAAATAATCTGTATAACATAGTAGATTAATAATCAGTAACTGCAATAGAATTCTCACATGGTATCAAAGCTAAGTTGGGTGTTTACCCCCTAGGAAAAGGAAAGAAAAATGAGGTTTAATAAAACCTAGTTTGACCTCTTTAGAATTATTATTTGTTTTATCCTTTAAAATGACCTCAACTGGTTTAAGAGATTAGGACAAACTGGATGGTGCCTCAAATCTTGGCGTTTGGAAAGCCAAAGTTTCTTTATTGCTAGAAGAGAATGGTATCAAGGAATATGTGACCAGTATTGTAGTTGTACCTTTGGATCCAACACAATTCTCAGCATATAAGAAGGATGATACCAAGGCGAGGAGGCTAATCCTTGATGGTGTTAAGGATCATATAGTTCTGCATATCGTTGAGTTAGATACAACGAAGAAGATGTGGGATGTCATTATGAATCTATACCAGAATGCTACCACTAACTGCAAGATGATTCTCAGGGAAAAGTTAAGGAATACCCAAATGAACAACGAAGAAGACATTACAAGTTATCTCACAAGGCTTAGACTTGTCAATGTTGAGTTAGCAGTTGTTGGAGATAAACCAGATGATCACGAGCTAGTAAGGATAGCCCTAAACAGGTTTACTAAGCAGTGAGATGTCTTTGTTCAAGTCATTAATCAGTGAGACACCTTGCCATGTTGGGATTGACTATGGAGTGATTTCACTCATGAGGAGCTCAGACCCTTGTCAATACAACCAACAATAAGAGTCAGAAAAGTGAGGTGGAACAAGAAAGCGTTACCCTAGTGTGAAAATGGAAAATGAAGAAGGGGTCTTGTACAGGATCAAATCCGCAAAGTGAGAAGGACTTGTCTAAGTTCAAGCGCTATGGTTTTCATGAGTTTTTCCACTATGTCAGTGATTTCCCACAAATTAAGAAGAATGGCAAGAAAGACAAGAAACAGGTAGCAACTTCAGCAAGTGTTGATGAGCTCTCTAGTAGAATGGAGGATGAGTTTGCACTCATAGCTTGTATGGTTAGCTCAACCTCATAGAGTGTTTGGTATATAAAGAGTGGGACATCATTTCATATGATAGAAGTTAGAGATTACTTCTCTAGTTATAAGGAGGACACCCGAATCTAGATTTCTATGGGGAACCTCTCCAAACTCAACACACTTGGGAAAGGGACTGTTTAGTGTCATATGGAGAATGGCAAGATGATTTCCCTTCATGATGTGTTTCATGTGCCAGGCTTAGGTATGAATCTAATTTCTATATCTATCCTTCATGATAAAGGCTAAAATGTACTCTTTAGAGGGGTGCATGTGTTGGACAAGCATAAGGATTGGAAATCACCCATATCTATTAGAGTTAGGAGTGGTTGCCTATATAGGTTGCAATTTGATACTCCTAAGGCACTCATGAGAAGCAAAAATCCTAGAGATCAAGGAGAGCTATGGCATAGGAGTAATGACCACATATCTCATGGAGTACTTAAATTACTTTGTGAGATAGTGAAAGGTGTTTCACGGGTTAGCACAAAGAATGATGATGTATATAAGGGATGTGTGTTGGGAAAGTTTGTGAAAGAATATTATCCAAGGAGTGACACAAAATCTGAGGATGTTCTCAATCTAGTACATTCAGATATATGTGGACCAATGTCAACAATGTCTCTCAGAGGATATGAGTACTTTTTTACTTTTATTGATGATTTCTCCAGGAAGACGTGGATATACTTCTTGAAGACCAAGGGTGAGGTTTTTTGTCGCTTCCAAGAGTTCAAGGCTCTTGTGAAGAATTATAGTAGGAAGAAAGATAAAGATTCTTCGGTCAGACAATGGAGGCGAGTACAAAGGCAATAAGTTCCTAGAGTTCTGTACCAGGGAAGGAATCAAGAGAGAGTGAATTGTTCCTTACAACCCGCAATAGAATGGGGTTACTGAGAGGAAGAATAATTCCAAATTGAATGTAGTAAGGGCTATGCTACATGACCAGGATATGCCATGTTACTTATGGGCAGAGGCATGTAGTATGACAGTATACATAGAGAACAGGGTTCCACATAAGGTACAAGGAAAGATGATACCAGAGGAAGCATTCAATGGGAAGAAGACAGATGTTAGTCCCTTCAGGATATTTAGAAGTTTGGCATATTGTCACATTCCAAGGGATACATGTACTAAGTTATATGAGACTGCAGAGAGGGGGTACTTTGTGGGGGTATAGTGAGACCTCAAAGACATATCAAATATTTATTCTAGGGACCAGGAGGACTATAGTCAAACATGACGTCAAGTTCATGGAGGAAAAGGCATTTAGGAGGCCCAAAGATTTGCAACCACATGATCATAGTGTGAAACCAGTAGAATCTCCAAGGATGTCTGAACCAAATCAAGGGAACCAAAGCTCAAGTACAGTTACTAGAGTACAACTATAGGCTCAGGTGGTGAGAGTTCACAAAATATGGAGCAATAGGTATAGAAAGAGATGCATCAAGAAGATATGGAGATTGGTATTTCATTCTCTATAGTTTGGAGCAGGAACCATGATGTTAAAAAAATACACAGGGAGATTGAGGATTTCGTGGGATCTCCTAGGACGAGTACTAGACAACAGAGACAACCAGTCAAGTTCAATGACTATGTGGAATTAGTCAGGTAGTTGGTAGACAGTGAGCCTTCCAGCTATCAAGAGGCTATCAACATCAGGTTTGGAAAGATTTGATGGTTGAGGAGTACAACTTAATAATGCAAAATTATTTGTGGGAAGATGTGCCTAGAATAATAGATAGGATTGTTGTTGGATCATGTTGGATCTTTAAACTTAAGCACAGTGCAAATGGTAGCATCAAGAAATAGAAGGCAAGGTTCGTGGAAAATGGGTTCTCTCAGAAGGAGGGAATAGGCTAGAAGGAGACATTTTCTCCAGTGGAGAAATGAGTTGTGATCTCATTTGTAGCACATATGAGATGGAAGATTCATCAAATGGATATCAAGACAACATTCCTTAATGACATGTTGAAAGAGGATGTCTAGATAGAAGAACTAGAAGGATTTGTAGCACATAGTCTAGAGACACACGTGTGCATATTGAAGAGATCTTTGTACTGACTCAAGCATGCTCCCACAACTTTGTATGAGAACATTGATTCATACTTGCAAGGAATGGACTTTGTGAAGAGTGAGGCATATGCTAACATCTACTACTTGGTAGTTGGGGTAATATTCTCTTTCTTGTTCTATATGTGGATGACTTGTTTTTAATAGGTTCACTGGGGTTCATATAGGATTGCAAGAAGGACCTTGTTTTAGAGTTATGCACTACTTTCTAGGCATGGAGGTTTGGTAGATATATGGAGAGATTTTCCTTGGACAAGGGAAATATTGCATTAAAATCTTGAAGACATCCAAGATGGAGGATTCCAAGGCCATGTATACACCCATGATCACGAGT